>CM040961.1:79153249-79205286 GCA_022985045.1 Macadamia tetraphylla
CCTTGAGCCTTAAAAGCTCTATGAATAACAAATCTGCTGCATCTTCTTCATCTTCTACTCTATCTCTCTTAACCCAAACTTTCTTGTGATTTAGATTTCTTTGCTTTCTTACATCTTGAGAATTGTCTCTCCATCTCATCATCTTCTGTGTTTCTGAAAACTCTCTGCTTAACTCTGTTCTCCTGTCTTTGTGGGGGAAACACAGTTCTACAATTCCTTGCAATATGTCCAAGGTTGTTGCATCTGTAACATTCAATTGTTTCCTCCATAAGGGGTGTAAAAGGATTTCTGTCCACATAACTCCTTGGACCAATGTTGAACT
Source organism: Macadamia tetraphylla (assembly GCA_022985045.1). Lineage (NCBI taxonomy): Eukaryota > Viridiplantae > Streptophyta > Magnoliopsida > Proteales > Proteaceae > Macadamia > Macadamia tetraphylla. The sequence goes on from CM040961.1 coordinate 79,153,572, forward strand.
TGCAATCTGAGATCTTGTGTCCAAAAGTGTTGCATTTGTAACAATAACCTTGAAATGTGTGCCTCTGCATCACAGGTTCCATCTGCCATCTGTAAGGAGCTCTGAAGTTGTCAAATGCTCTAGGCCTCTGTTGAGGACCTTGACTGTATCCATAGGTCTCTGCTCTCCTGCTTGGCCTTGCCAACTGTGGTTGTCTAGCATGGTTAGTCTTATGGAATATAGATGGATTTCCTCTTCTAGTTGGACCATCGCACTTTATCTTTTGTCTTGCTCTCTTGACATTGCCGCGGTAGTAACATGTGTCTTTCCTCTTTGAGCATTCCTATCATTGACTTTGATAGGATTATGTCTGTTCCTTACCATTTGCCTTGGTATTTTTGGAAGACTCCCCAACAAATCCAAGTCCAAATTTGATGTGAGTCGATCTTTGAGCATTGATAATGTCATTGAGCTTCTTACTACTAGGATGCTCTTTTGGAGTAGAGTCATCTTCAACATCTTCATTTTTTATGTCTTCTCTTTCAATCTCAGTTCTCCCATATTCTTCAACCTTAGCCTTTAATAAGGCTAGCTCATCTGCATAACCATCAAATTGTGCAAGAATCTCATATTGCTCCTCTAGTTGTGCTTTCAAAGCCACTTTCTCTAACTCAAGAGTGTTGCAGTCAATGGTCTTCTGTGAGAGTTGATACTCAAGATCATCTAAGGTCTTCCTTGACTTATTGGCTTGATCTCTCAACTCAAGAACTAATTGTTCTTGCCCCTTAAGGTCTTGAGTGACCTTTTTCACTTTCTTCCTTTCTCTTTTAAGCTCTCTAAGGGCAAATGTGAGTTCAGCCTCTAGATGTGATTTTTCATCTTCCTCTTCTTCTTCTGTAAAATCTTCCTTATTAGAAGAATCTTCTTTGTTTTCTTCCATATCTATTGAGGCCATGAACATAGCCTCATTATCTTCATCATTAGATGATTCTTCAGACTCTTCATCAGATGTGTCACTGCATTTCTTAGAAACCAAACTTTTCTTCTTGTCCTTGCCTTTCTTGTATCTGTTTGAGAAGAATTTCTTCTTTCCCTTGAAATGAATTTTCTTTTCACTTTCATCTTCATCACTTTCTATTTTTCCTTGGTTAGGACACTTGGCTGCAAAATGTCCAACCCTTCCACAGTTGAAGCATTTGAAAGGCAACTTGTCTTTATATTTTCCTGTTCCCCTTTTCAACTTTCTGGTGAAATGAGCTGTAACCTCATCTTCACTCTCATCAGTATCCTCCACAGACTGCTTCTTCTTCTTCTCATTAATTTTCAAGTTTTTCATTGCCTTGAAAGCGACTTGTTTGTCAGTGGACTTGCCATTTTCCATCTCATTTCAAGAGCTGTGAAAGTGCCATGCACTTGATCAAGAGTGATAGTGTCTAGGTCCTTTGCCTCTTCAATAGCTGACACCTTGGAGTCATACTTGGGCAACAAAGATCTCAGGATTTTTTGACAAACAACTGAATCTTCTAGATTGGCTCCCAGACCCCTAATGGAGTTGACCACTTCATTTACCCTGGTCATATAGGTGTCAATATTTTCTCCTTCTTGCATTAGTAGACTTTCAACGGCCTCTGAAGGTCAAGCTTTGCTTTCCTTATCTTTTCATCTCCTTCATAAATGTTCTTGATCTTCCCAGATATCCTTGGTGAGTCACAATCCATTACCTTAGCCATCACACTTTTATCCAATCTTGAGAATATTGCATTCTGACCTTCGATTGTAACAATAAGCCTTTTTAGCTTCCATCAACGGACCTCCTTGAGCTCTGTGTATCCATTCGAGCGATACCCAAACATCATAACCTAGTGAACCTAGATGCATTGCATTCTCCTCTTCCACAAGATAAAATCAGATCCATCAAACTTTGGTGCATGTCTGAATAACCTTCACTTGCCATCTCATCCTTGCCTGCCTCGGATCACTCGTTGTTGATCAAACTATCCGAGTATCGCTTTGATACCAATTGTTGTAACCCGGCGATCCGAGAGGGGGTGAATCGGTGAGTTCAATTCGATACCTAAAACACGTCCGATGTCGACCAAGAAAAACCGATATAGTGTCCTGTTTGCACGATCGTATGCACACTCAGCCTCTCATAGGCACTTTCAAGTATGCACACCCATTCCACATTCCACGCACTTCAATATCAAATGCAAACAACAAGCACCCACAACACGGGTTTTTACGAGGTTGACAATTTGCCTACATCCCGGAGTAGTGCTGTAAAGGCTTACCTACTCAATACACTACTTTTGTGCACCCACGATCGGGAGCACCCACCCCAATTTTCTCAAGCGAAGCTGAGATGGCACTCGTAGTGCCGATACAATGTGTAGCACCCACTACACGGGAGCACCCACTCCCGGTGCTTAGCACCCACTAAGCACACAATAAATAATACAATTAAATTGGGCTTATAACAATGCCCTATAGTGAAGCACTCATACATGCAAATTTCCCCCAAATAGACTACAACTATCACTTAGGCATTTTATCAAACATCTTGCCTACAATGATTTATAATAATGAAAATTTGGCAAAATTGAGGTTACCTTGGCAAGGAGTAACCGTCGGAGATGCAATAATGTCAATCTCCACTTGATGCGGACCACAACCACGTTGTCTCGGTGCCGCCAATGCTTCAACCCCGGTTGGCACTTGGGTTTCTTGAAGCAACTCACAAGAACCAAATTCTAGGTTCTTCTTCTTTCTTTTCTCCTTGTCTTTACTTTCATGGAGCAACAATGGCATTCACATTCACATTCACACACACACAAAGAGAGAAAAAACTTCTTCTCTATTTCCCTCTTCTTCTCTTCTCTTCTATTTTCTTTTCTTTTCTCTTGGCAACAACCAATAGGACTTGCTACCTTGGTTTCCAGCAGCTTCCTAAGCCTCTAATGGTGGCTATGGATGAAGTGCAAGAGGATGGAAGTCTTTCATTCAAACCTTTAGCCTTCCACGAGCTTCAACTCATTTTTCCGACCACCTCAGCAAGCCCTCTGCCTGATTTCTTCCCTCTGATGTGTAGAGCTCGGAGAGATGAAGAATCTCCAACTTGAATCACTCAAATCCGACTTAAAATGAGGAAGATATGACCTTTTGAAGTTGGAGCAATGAGATAGCCCGAAATGGAATCTTCGTACGGGTGGCGTAGGCTACACCGGCGGCGCGCGCAACAGGGGCGAAATCTGACCGTAGATCTCATATAAGAGATCTTATAATCCAAGCCGTCCGATTAAATCAACGGACAACAGATCCAAACCGTTAGATTTGAATCTTGATGACGTCATAATGACGTAAGCGCTGACATCGTCAGAAGTGTTGTCGATCTATGATTGGCTGATTTTCCGGATTTTAAGGGAGCTTGTCTCCCACTCACAAAAGAGAAATGGCATATAGACCGTTGGATCCGAATCCTCCATGATACTTTAATCAGATTTCATGAGATCATTAAGATCGGAATCTTTTTATACCTTCTATACACGCGAAACACTACAACATATCTTGATAAAGTGTAGCGCCAGTGCATCAAGAATTATGCACGTAACCAATCAAATCCACGCGCAAGCATCTATCTCGTCCATATCACACCAAAATCTCAGCAGCCTTTGGATGGGCATCAAGCATCGTAGTCGAATCTTGGCCGTCCATTTCACTTCCCTTGACTCCTCTTTATTACAATCAAGCCCCTGCCTCCATATGTTTCAGTGCTTAAAGATCCCTTGCAACTCAGACCTTCAAAATCTTTAAATTACACAAAAGCCCTTCGAATTTCAAAATAAATTCAAAAACCCACCCAACACGAGAGCAACTGATGGATTTTCGGTTTGGATTTTCGAACCGACTTTACGGAAGCGCTATAACTTTTTCATACGATATCCGATCGATATGAAGCGAAGTGCGTTGGAATAAATAGCTGGATACTCTCGACTTTTGAAGACTCAATCATCTGAATCATCCATGTAAAAGACCAAAATGCCCTACACATTTCCAATGGCGTATCTTTCTCATACGCAATCGGAATGCGATGAAATCAGAACCGTTGGAAAGATTGTATTTTTGTCGTATTGTTACATGTAGAACACTTCCTTTAAAAAATCATCTTCAATGCGAAACGCCTCGACGCCATAAATGCGTAACTTCTTCATACGGTATCGAATGTGACGAAATCAAATGCACTGGACTAGGAAAATTACAATCTATCTTTTCATGAAGAACCGATCTTCCAAAATATCATTTTCATTGCCGAAAATGCCCTCGATCGTAAATAGGCCAATTTTGCCAGTTTTGACCCAGAAACCCGCACCACCTATTAATGATGTATTAAACCACTCCATGCATACCAAGCTGCTCTGTTATCTCATCAGTGACACTGGATACTGCCATGTCATCATTTTCATCCACGTCACCCAAATTGGCCACGTCATCACCGCCACGTGGCCGAGTTGCCAACAAGGACAACCATAAAACAACAGAACTTTCATAGGTATCATTCCTAAGTTCCTCCAACTCAGATAGTTGGAGCCTACGGTGAATTCCCGCATCAGACAAATCAAAGTTAAGCTTCTTAATGGCCCAAAAGGCCTTATGCTCCAACTCAACTGGTAAGTGACAAGCTTTTCCATACACCAAGCGGTGGGAGGCCGACCAAGGTCGGTCTTGAATGCAGTTCGATGGGCCCACAAGGCATCAATGAGCCTAAGGGACCAATCCTTACGGTTGGGATTAACAGTTTTCTCCAAGATTTGTTTGATCTGCCTATTAGACACCTCCACTTGGCCACTAGTTTGGGGGTGATAAGGGGTAGATAACTTATGGGTGATCCCATACTTTTTCATTAAGGCCTCAAAAGGCCGATTACAAAAATGAGTACCCCTATCACTAATTATTGCACGTGGTGCACCAAAGCGGGAAAAAATGTTCTCTTTGAGAAACTGGACCACCACTTTGTGGTCATTAGTTTTACAAGGTATGGCCTCTATCCATTTAGAAACATAATCAACGGCCAAAAGTATGTACAAATTCCCAAAGGAATTAGGGAATGGTCCCATAAAATCGATGCCCCATACATCAAAGATCTCAACTACCAAAATAGGGTTGAGGGGCATCATGTTCCTTTTATTGATACGACCAAAAGACTGGCAGGCAGGGCAAGCCTTGCAAAAATCAAAAGCATCTCTAAAAAGAGTGGGCCAATAAAATCCGCATTGGAGAACCTTTGCGGCAGTCTTCTTAGGTCCAAAGTGTCCACCACATGCATGATCATGACAAAAGAGAGAATAGAATGTTGCTCATGATCGGGAACACATCATCGGATAATCGATCCGGACATATCTTAAACAAATAAGGATCATCCCGGAAAAAGTGTTTAACTTGGGAATGAAACCTATACTTATCTTGAGTGGACCGGTGATCGGTCACACTGAAACTAAGAAGTTGACAATGTCGACAAACCATGGTTCACTAGACATTGCAAATAATTGTTCATCTGGAAAGTTCTCGTTATTTGGAGAATCAACGACCAAGGAATTGGGAAGCCGGGATAAATGGTGCGCAACTAGGTTTTCAACTCCTTTCTTATCCCTAATTTCTAAATCAAACTCTTGCAAAAGTAAAACCCACCTAATGAGGCGGGCTTTGGCATCCTTCTTGAACTAGGTATCGAGGCGAATGATCGATATCACCACCACACGTGAGCCAACTAAGTAAGACCGAAACTTTTCTAATGCAAACACAACAACTAAAAATTCTTTTTCAGTGGTTGTATAATTGAGTTGTGCATCATTTAAGGTCCTACTAGCATAGTAAATGACGTGGGCAACTTATTAATCCTTTGACCTAAAACTACTCCTATGGCAAAATCCGAAGCATCACACATCGGTTCAAAGGTTCGGTCCAAGCAGTGGTTGAACAATGGGTGCATTGGTCAACTCCTTCTTAAGTTGCTTAAAGGATTCTAGGCACTCTTTGGAAAACTCAAAAGTCGATCTTTGACAAGTAATGAGGTGAGAGGTCGGACTAAGACTAAAGTTCTTAATAAACCTTCAGAGAAGCACGCATGCCCTAGAAAAGACCGAACATCCTTAAGATTGAGGAGGTGGTAAATTATCAATTAAATCCACTTTGGCTCTATCTACCTTAATTCCCTCCTTGGATATTACATGGCCTAAAACAATACCAGTTTAACCATAAAATGACATTTATCCCAATTCAAAACCAAATTCTTAGATATGCACCTTTTCAAAACTAGGGAAAGATGATGAAGACATTGAATAGGAATTCCCATGAATTGAAAAGTCATCCATAAATACTTCTAAGAATTTTTCGACCATGTCGAGAAAAATGCTCATCATGCATCGTTGGAGCGTAGCGAGGGCATTGCAAAGCCCAAAGGGCATCGCTGTAAGCAAATGTTCCATATGGGCATGTAAAAGTGGTCTTATGTTGGTCCTCTAAAGCAATTGGGATTTGGTTATAGCGAATATCCATCAAGAAAGCAATAGTATTCATGTCCATTAACCTCTCTAACATCGGTCAATGAATGGCAATGGGAAGTGGTCCTTCAGGTTGCCGCATTTAACTTCTAGTCTATGCACACTTGCCATCTGTTTGGACACGGGTAGGGATCAACTCATTGTTGGCATTAGGAACTACGTCATACCGACTTCTTAGGCACTACATGACGGGCTTACCCATTGGTATCGAAATAGGATAAATTATTCCATGATCCAAGCACTTTAGGATCTCTTTCTTAATGGCTTCCATCATCCTTTGGGTTAGCTCTTCTTTGGGGTTCCGTGGATGGTTTGGAATCCTCCATAAGATGTATATGATGTTGCACAATAGAAGGCCTTATACCCTTGATATCAGCCATGGTCCAACCTAGGGCTTCCTTATTATCTTTTAACACTTTAAGTAACTCCTCTTCCGGCTAGAAGTCAAATTTGAAGAAATTATTACAGAAAGAGTGCAGTGGGGCCCTAGGAAAGCATATCTCAAATTAGATGGCAACTCCTTAAGATCTAGCTTAGGGGCTCAACTATGGAAGGTTTGGGAATGGAATTGGAAAGGGGTCCTAAGGGCTCCACAAGTGTGTGAAGACTCAAGACTTGAAAAGAAATTTTCACTATCATCATCCAACTCATCCATATACTCTTGGAATTACGAATCAAAATCAATATCAAAGTTGGTAACTAAATCATCAGAAAAATCCAAAAATCCTCAAGCATATTGATCTCTTCTTCCATATGTGGTTGCTTGCCAATCCTAAACATGTTAAACTCAACAGTTTGGTTACCAAAAGATAATCTTAGGAAACCATTCCGGCAATTGATTAATGCATTACTGGTAGCCAAGAATGGTCTTCCTAGAATTATTGGGATCTCATCCTTGGTTGAGAAGGCGTAGTATCTAACACAATGAAATCAACAGGAAAATAAATTCCCCACCTTTAGTAAGACATCCTCAACCATCCCTTTAGGAATCTTAGAGACCTATCGCCAATTGAAGAGTAGTTCGGTGGCTTTCAATTCTCCTAATCCTAATTGTTTGTACACATGGTAAGGTAAAAGATTCACACTTGCGCCAAGGTCAAGTAAGGCATGCTCAATATAGGTGTTGCCTATGACACAAGATATGGTAGGGCTCCCTGGATCCTTATACTTGGCTGCTATAGGCTGAGTAATTATGGAACTAATGTTACCCAAGAACGCCTTTTGGGCACACTAGTGATACGTTTGTGAGTACACAAGTCTTTTAGTACCTTTGCATAGGCGGGGATCTGGGATATGGCATCCAAAGAGGGATGTTCACTTCTACATTTTGAAGACTTCTAAAATTTTATCCATGGAGCGATCTTCTTTTGTGTACCAGCGATTAGGAAATGGGATAGGATGAACATAAGGATGTTAGGGATTTGCCTGTTGGAAGAATCATTTTGGTTTCCTCAACCAAATCATCTTTAGTTTTAGAAAAATCTTTAGGTTCATCGAGACGACACGGAACAAGAGACACACTTGTGTCCTCAATTGAAGAAGAGTTAACGGAGTAATAGATGGGGAAGATTTAGGGCAGCTCTTAGGTACTCTCTACCACTCCTAAGGGCATAAACAACATTACATTGGTTAGAGGGCCCTTGTTGAGTCGACCTTGTACTATATTCGTGGTGCATTAGTTGGTCCTTGTAAACTAACAGTTGATGATGCCTAGGGTTAGGCTCGGTTGGTGGTAAAGTTTCCTTCTCCCTCTCATGCATAATTGAGACAACTTGGGTAAGTTCTCTCGTAAGATTTTGATGGCTTGTCATGAGGAGGGCCATATTTTTTTCCATGTCACTAATTCTACTTGCCTCTCCAGTGTTAGTAAACCCAGGGGGTTGCTGATAAGATGATAGAAGAGGGGCCCTAGGAAAACTCGCTTGAGGTCCTACATTTGACCTAGGAAAAGTATTTTGGGAAAAAGATTGTTGTGCAAAGGGAGGCCTTTGGGGTCCAGGTTGACCTTGATTATAGAAATTGGAAGGTCCTGCTTGGTTGCCCTGATTCCAAGAGAAATTTGGGTGATTTCTCCATCTGGATTGTATGTGTTACTATATGGATTATTCTGGTATAAGGCATTAACACTATCATTAGAAGTGCTCCCAGAGGTGTTAGGGCATTCTTCTATGACATGTCCAGGGGACTGGCACCAAGCACAAATCTTAACCAAATTGACTGATGATGGCTCTCTAGGAACAATAGCCTCAATCCTCTTGATTAGACTATCCAAATGGGCTTCCTTAGCTACTATCCCATCCACAAAATATCCTTTTCCTCCTATAGTTCTTTCACTCTCTTGGGTTGATTCCCACTCACGGGTTTTGTCAGCTAAGTCAAGTAAAAATTCCCATGCCTTTCCTTCATCTGTAAAGAATGTGAATCCCTCAGGGCACATAGACTCTATCATTTGTTTAGTTGGGTAATCAATACCCTCATAAATTATTTGACATAAATGCCATAGGTCTAGGCCATGGTGAGGGCATTCTTGGAGTAGATCCTTGAATCTCTCCATAAGTTTGGAAAATGACTCACTAGGCTTTTGCCTAAACTGAAGGATATCACTTCTAAGCTTATTGGTCTTGTGAGTTGGGAAAAACTTCTTAAGGAAGACAAGCGTGAACTGTTCCCCGAGGTTATGGAATTTGTGGGTAATCCATACAACCACTTCTTAGCTTGGTCTTTCAATGCAAAAGTGATAAACCTAAGCTAACAACATCATCGAAAGTGTTGGATCTTAATTAGAACACATACCTCTTCAAATTCCCTTAGAAATAGGTATGCATCCTCGAGGTCAACCCATGGAAGTGGGGCAACATAGTGATGTATTGAGATTTGAGTTCAAAATTATTGCCTGGCTTGTGGTAGAACTATTGCAGGAAGGTTGGGCTTCTGAGGTAGAACCTATCTTTCAGAGATTTAGGTGAAGGGTTTTGCTGTTGGTCTCCCATATTGAAGGGTTTTAAAGAGAGCAAACGTATAGGGTCACTACTTGTTGGATCTCTTCTTTCTAACCGATTCTTAGTATTACGTACCCACTTAACACTCATGCAACAGAAAAACTACCCACAACTAAAGTAAGACAAGCACAAAAGAATAGATAGCAAAACTTTTTTTTTTTTTTTGATGATTTTTTTGAATTTTTTTTTATTTTTTATTTTTTCTTTTTGGGAGCTTACCGGCAGGGATCCGGGGTTGCTCAGGTCAATTCTGAGTCTTGCTCTGAGTAAACTTGTCTTTATCATACTGTGAGGCATGGCGACCTCCACTGATACAACTATTATTGCAAGTTGTTCTTCTCAGGAATTCAATAAAAGAAAAGGAAAAATATAAAACAAAGCAAACAAAGCACTCCGATTTACCAAAAGAAAGTGAAAAATAACATGGAACTGTCTCCCCGGCAACGGCGCCAAAAACTTGTTTGAGATTTAAAATGTAACATAGCGTCGGATCGGTGTAGCTACGATTGAACACAGATAGAGCAGCCACTTTATTTTTATTTCTTTTAATAATGCAAAGTGAACTGATTAATGATTGTGATCCAATTCTAATTACCGTCCTAAACATATGTATCTAAAATAACGTCCTAACCATTCGTCATCTAAGAATTTAAAGGCGCAAGCCACGCAATTAAAATTAAATAAATAAATAACTGAAAATAAACAACCCACGCAATAAAAAAAAAAAATAAATAAAGGAAAAAAAATGCTGAAATAAAAATAAAGTAAAAGAAAGGGAATAAAGCTAGAGAGAGACTCACAAGTAGGTTTCTCTACTTAGCCGAGGATGCATCATAATATGAGCTTCCCTACTTGACCGAGTCACTCTTACAAGGGTTTCTCTACTTGACTTTAGGGAAAGGGAGACAATTAAAATAAAAACAATAAATTGATGGTTCTATGGTTAGGAGGGGCAAAGCCAACACATACACTAGCCATGAACCTTGGGGAGAGGATAGCAATAATGTAACATTGAAAATAAAAATCCTAAATTAAGAAAGAAAGGGTAGTCGGAAGAGGGAATGAGATGGGGAGAGAAGACTCTGAAGGAGCCTACTTACTTGAATCAATGCTTGAACTTGAAAAAAAATTGCTCCACGGCTCGTGATCTTGTCACCTAGATCTAAGCCTAGAACTATAACTTAAAAAATTACAACTCAATTGCATAAATCATAAACATAAAAGGCTGAATAAAAATAAAAAAGTGCTTGCATTAATTGACATAAAAAAAACTATTACAAAAGTGATTAAAGCAAAAATAGAGAAGAACTAGAACTAAAAAGAGAGCAAGAGAAAGAGAGAGCAACTAAAAAAAAACTAGAAGAAGAATGAATTGTCTCCCCTCCTCTTACATGAATTGTATTTATAGGGAATGAGGAGGTAGAGTAACAATTTTCTCTTTCCTAAAAGGGAGAAACCCACAATTGATTGTGAGATCTTTTGAGTCCAAAAGTGCTAAGGTGGAGGAGAAGAAGAGAAATAAATTTCCTATAATTTTTTTGCTTATTTTTTTTTTTTTTCCTAATTTATTTTTCTTCTTTTTCTCTCTCCTAGGGACGATTTTCTTCTTCTTTGTGTGATTTGGACAATATTTGGTGATGATGTGGAGGAGAGCTTTTTTCTCTTTCCTTTTTTTTTTCTTCTCTTCTTGCTTCCACGATTTTCCTTTCCTTTTTTTTTTTTTTCTTCTCTTCTTGCTTCACGATTTTCCTTGCTTCTAATTTGATGTGGAAATTTCCTCCATGCCCTTAGTGCTTTAAGTGAGTGAAAAGCAGGAAATCTTCAACAAAATCTTCTAAAAAAAACAACCATAAAAGATTCGAACTTGAGACCTCTTGGTGAGCAAGAGAATTTTGTACACCATAGCTCACCAATTAAGCTAGGTAGTTGTTGTTACCAAAAACAAATCTTTAATCACTTAAGGATGTGGTCCATCGATCCTTGTTGGCATTTGGAGTATTCCTTGTACCTCTGGGACAATTGCAAGCGGCTGGTTACGCATCTCGGTTCGATTCGATCCATTATTCTTTTTCTGACCCGAAAAGAATAATCATTTGTACGGGTGACCAAACGAATGTGTACTTTTAATTGAACATGTCCATCTTGCTCAGAATTTCGTCCTCTTCGCAACCATGAAAAGAAATAGGACCTCTTTACGTGTAAAATTGAAGATATAGCGCCCGATAGTCCTTAAGGCCTTGAAAATATAAAACCTGTAAAAAGAGAGTAAAACCCAAGGTAGTTCCATTCTAAATATGTAAAATGCATGTTTTACTACCCTAGATTTCACACATAAATGTGCTCATCACTCTACCTAATGCACCTGTCTTTTTCTTTCCCATAATGAGCTTGTTCATCCATAAGAAGAAAACTTTATGGATTGATTCATTTGAGTGATGAATGACAAATATAAATCATTAAAAAAAAAAAAATCATATAAAACGTGAGCACCCAATGACAACTTACCTTTAAAAAAAAAAAATCAAATAACTACTCATGTTTCATTCTAAGAGTTGGTTTTTTGGGTGCGGCATTTTTATGAAACCATTTAGGAATCTTATTTGGTTTTGATTTCTACCTCTAACATTAATAATTGAATCAAACCGAATTATTATATTAGTAATTCAAAATGGCACCATTTAACACCTTTAACTTTTTTTTTCATTATCGAGGTTGTCCATACCTTTGGCCGACAACCCCCCTACACCCCCACACACACACGAGTCAGATCAGCACCGGCTCCTATGAGAACCATGAAAACTGTGGGGCTGGCCCCAACTCCCAAGGGGTAAGAGGAGTTTGAACTCACTCTCTCTCCCATTCTCTGGGGAGTGAATCAGGTTCACGTCGAGAATGTCACGAGAACGGTCCTAATCTGTGGATATAGAATCAATTTTCTCTTTCTTCATTTAATAGATTCTATATCTCGAATCAGGTGTTGAAAACATTCTCTTACATGAACTTGATCCATTCACCATTCTCTGGGTGTCATTTCACATATGCCCTTACAGAAAAATTTAAAAGGTGTCGTTTCACATGAGAGTTGAGAGATGAGAAGCGTAGGGTCGCTTCCCCATAAAGGAACTGTTTCCCTCCACAACTATATATAGACCATGGAGTTAAGCTTTGGTTTGCATCAAAGCAGCTAGCAATGGCTCTTCATTTCCCCATCCTATCCACACCTTCCTCCTCCTCCTCCTCCAAAGCCTTCATTTACTATAGAAGTTTCCCACAAAGATCTCTCACCCATCAATGCATGATCTCATCAAACATCAAATCCCTTGCAAACACTCATTCCTGTGAGCCAACAACAACAACTATTAGGAGATCAGCAAACTACCAGCGTACCATCTGGGATTTCAATTTCCTGCAATCCTTAAACAGTGATTACAAGGTGAGAGCATTTGACTAAGATGACAATAAATTTCAGCTTCTTCAACTTTTTTTCTCCAAACACTAACTTTCATAGGTGTGTTATGCTACAGGGGGAGGCCAACAAGAGCAAAATTAAGAAATTGAAAGATGAAGTAAGGAGTAGACTTGATGATGGAACCATGGATCAGTTAAGTCTGCTCGAACTGATCGATGATATCGAAAGACTTGGGTTAGGATATCTCTTTGAAGAGGAGATCAAGCAAGCCATGGATACCATAGTTTCAATGGAAGATATGCAAACTAGAACAGAGAAGAGTTTCCATGCTACAGCTCTTCTATTTAGGCTCCTTAGACAACATGGGTATAAGGTGCACCAAGGTAAAATAGAACGCATCTCTCTCTCTCTCTCTCTCTCTCTCTCTCTCACAGAAATCAATGTGTAAACTTGTGAATTAGGTATGTTCAATCACTTGAAAGATGAGACAGGAAACTTCAAGGCTAGTTATGATGCAAAGGGAATACTAAGTTTGTATGAAGCTTCACACTTTGCTGTAGAAGGAGAAAGTATCTTGGAGGAGGCCAAAGACTTCACAGTGAAAGCTCTAAAGGAGATTAAGGGTAGTATAGAACCAAACTTAGCAAAACAAGTGAATCATGCCTTGGAGATTCCCCTTCACTGGAGGGTGCCAAGGGTAGAGGCTAGGTGGTATATTGACATCTATGAGAAAAAGAAGAACTCAACTGCTGCCTTAATTGAACTAGCTAAGTTGGATTTCAACATTGTCCAAGCAATACATCAGGAAGATGTAGCTGAATTATGAAGGTCTGTTCAAAAAAAAAAATATCGGTCGAAACTGACCGAAATCTTCAAGTTGTCTCAGTTTTGGGCCTCGCCGAAATAAAACCTGGTTGAGACCCAAGTTTCGACTCTGGGTTTCGGCCCGAAACTGAGATCTCAATCCTTGCACACACAAGACCATCCATTCTAATTATGTATATTCATTTTTGTTTTCTTGTTCTTCTTAGATGGTGGAAAACTTTGGGGCTTGGAGAGGAGATGAGTTTTGCTAGAGATAGTCTAATCCAAAACTATTTATGGACAATGGGATGGAACCCTGAGCCTCAATTTAGTAATTTCAGGATAGAAAATGCTAAGGTTTGTATTCTATTAACAGTGATCGATGATATGTATGATGTCTATGGTTCCTTGGAAGAACTTGAACTTTTTACTGATGCTGTGGAGAGGTAGGTTTAGTGATTCTATCTTAATTGATAATTTTCTAGACTATCTTTTATCTCAACTAGCTAGTGATCTCATTCCATAATTTAATGTTACTTTTAGATGGGATCTCAAGGCAATGGAACAACTTCCAGACTACATGAAGATATGCTTCTTGGCTCTTTTCAACTCTGTTAATGAAATGGGTTATTTCCATCTCAAGGAACATGGAATTGACATACCTTTCCTAAAAAGCGGTATCGCAACTAACCTTTACTTTCACTATTATCATTTCACGCTTTTCACGAGTTGCCACAGAAAACATGGGCTGTGTGTGGGCATGGGGCGCTGTTAAAATCCTTTCTTAATCTTTTCCGACAAGCATAGCTTATCTACTATTACAAATTTTGATTGCGTGGGTAGTGCAATTGAAAGCATACTTATTAGAGGCAAAGTGGTATCACAACAATCATAAAACAACATTGAAGAGTACCTCGACAATGCAATGACTACCGTGGAAACAATCTTTTATTCACTCATGCATTTTTCTCCTTGGGACAAACTCTTGAGAAGATATGTTAGATTGTGCATCACAATATCCAAGTCTCTTCCATTGGACATCAATGATAGTTCGACTTCTTGCGATTTTGGGACTTCAAGGGTATGTTAACCTACTATCATCTCATTCCTTCTATTATTTATTATCAGCGAGAAGAACACTCCTAGTCCGCGTTCCCATGGGGAAGTGGAGGGGCTTTGAAAAGAGACTGCCTGCTTCCACTTCCCCATGTGTGCAGGAATGGGAAGCGGACGGAGAGTTCTCTTCCCTTATTATTAGAAGATCAATTGTGTTTTCTTTCTTTTCATTGTCACTATTCTTTTCTCCATGTAGGCTGGATTAGAGAGAGGTGATGTCTTGAAATCAATGCAATCTTACATGCAACAAGCTGGTGCTTACGAGGATGTTGCTCGTAAGCATATAAAGAATATGATTAGTGAAGCATGGAAGAAAGTTAATAATGATCTATACACTAATGGTTTTCTTCTTCCTCAACCTTTTATCATGACCATGATAAATCATGCCAGAATGTCAATATGCATGTATCAATATGGAGATGGCCATGCTGAGCTAGATGATGAGTGTACATCGAGCCAATTCAATGTTGTTTGAACCTATTCCATTGTTGAAGGATGCTTAAGGGCCTTCTCTTCTCCCCCTCCCCCTTTTCTCTTCTTATCTTTCTATTCCTTTCCTCCTTGTAACAAAAAGTATTGTTGTAATAGATGGTTGAAATGTTTTTAGAAACAAACTTGAATGTTGCAAGGAACTTGATGGCTGATCGTAGAGAGTATCATTGGCTTCTATATCTATTCTACTTTTTAAGTGGTTGTTCTAAATTTCATGATTTTTCTTGTTTATTTTGGTGGATCAATTATAAATATTTTCTCACTCCCCATACTTACCCTACATTTACTTAAACTTCTTACGCCAACTTTCACATCGATTCCTCCACCTTAAAAAAATAAATAAATAAACTTCTACCTCTCCTTCTCCCCTACTACTTAAAAAAGGCCCAAATTTCTTCCATCAATCACTTTGCGTTATGCGGAAAAAGAGGAAGAAGAAGTGGGCTCCATTTTTGTCAATTAAATGAAAATAAGAGAAAAGAACAATGCCAGCTGGTCTCACACCCTAGACACAAGCGAGTACAAAAAACCACGTTGCCCCCTTCGTATGTTGAAGATGCTCCTGCATACCCTCTCATTGACCCCGTGGCACAAGAGCTAAGTTGTACTATTATAACATATTGATCACAGGTTCAAAACTTGAAAACAACCTCTTTTACGAAGCAAGGGGTAAGGCTACTCACTTGCCCTCCTAGACCCTCGATCAGGAGCCTCCTGCACTAGGTTGCTCTAATCAAATGTGAAATTTGGGAAAAGGGAGTCTTGAGTAAATATAGGATAAGTATAGAACAGTAATTGAATTTTTCCATTTTCCTTCGGTTCATTTATTTCTCCTTTTCTGTCGATTTCTATTCAACCAAACACGACCTTAGTATCCAAAATGCTCATCCACTTGCTGAAATGGCAACACAGCCTGAAATAAAAACCTCACACTCTCGTCTACTCTCAACTCTCCGGCCGCCGCTGCAAGTATCTTGTCTCCCGCCTTTCCACCTCCAGCGTCGACCGAAGATCACCCCCATCAGTTCGGCGACTCAGGTGAGTCCTATCCCTCTCTCTCTCTCTCCCTTGTTTGGAAGATTCAATCTCTGCTTTTGGGGGAAATTTATGCCCCTTCCGTCCCCCTGATGCATGGAAGTGGTCATCAGTTTTCATGTCCTAATTCTCAGCAATTAACCAGTGTACTGCAGGAAAAACAGCATCATATTGCAAAAACCAGTTTCTCAGGGCTGATGTACAGTGATATTGCTCAGTCCTTTCAACTTTGAGTTTTCACTACTGCTTTGGCTTTAAACGATAGAGCGCCCTCACTATCACGTTTCAATTGCTATCAAATTGATTTTCATTGACCCATGGATTATAATTGCCTTATGGCTTGTGAATGCTAGTTCTGTCTGTGCATCAAGCCTTGTGCTTTAACATATTGAATTGATCTAAACCTTGGAAGTACACTGGATAATAAATGGTTGATGATGTTTGGGTTCTTGCACTAGCCTTGTTTATTGATATATTGTCTTTGATGAATCTATCTTTCCGTTTTGGAACTGCCCTAGGTACTAAACAAACATAAGCTTGGTTCTGTTATACATTATATTATGATGTATAAATGGAAGTTATTTCAATTTTATTTCAGTTTTCATATCATTTGTATGTTATGAACCTATGATGATTGATTAATAATGTGAATAGTTACACCAAATATTAAAAATGAACATCCAAATTTTCTCCCTAAATTTTTTATAGCTAAATGAATAATTCCGGAATCAATCTAAATCTGAATTTTATCTATTTTAAGTCCACTTTCTTTTCCGGATTCTTAAGTTAACAAAATGATTAATCCCAAATTTTTGCCTTTCGAATAATCCCCCAATCCAAAATTTTCAGCTATGCTTTCTCTATCTATACCATGATATTTCCCTCCCTACAACTTTTGTCAGTACTCCCCCCCCCACCCACCCACCCACCCACCCACCCACCAAAAAAATATTTTTTTGTTTTTTGGCGAAAGGTAATAGTATCATGACTCTTTCTGGTCAGTTTGCTGGATCAATTTGTAGGTTTTGATTTCGTGAGTAGGCCGTTATAGAGTAACCTTCTTTCTTGTCTCGGCATTGAAAGGGGCAGTCAAATTGTGGCTTATTTCTTTGGTGTTGTTTTTCTTTTTGAGGACAATTTGTTTTTATACCCTTGTTTATTTCAATGCTCTTTTCTTTCATCTGCAAATGACAACATGGGTTTTCTGTTGACAATGAGAGTTTAGCTTCTTAAGGTATTTAACAACTTCAGTTCTTATATTTGGCTTCTCTCAGGATGCTTAGTATCAAATACTCTGCAGCCATTATTACCCAAAGATTGGAATCAGTGAATATTTCTGGAAAAGCTAATTTCTCTGTTGTAAGCACCCTCGTCAAATTTTGGGCAATTATTTTTCTGAGATTTTCAATTTAGATATATATATTTTTCTTTTTTAATGATGTTTGGATTTTTTTCGGATGGTATTTCTCAGCTATGTGCTGCTAAAGGCCCAAGACCAAGATATCCACAGTATGGAAATCTAAGAAGAGAATAGGCACCATCTCCAAGTCGCAAAAGCTTGTTGACTGTGTGAGGTCCTCTTTCTTTATTATTGTCTTAATCTGTATTGTTGGATCTTCTTTGTGGTGTTAATAAGTTATGAAGCACATTAAGCTTTATTGCATTTCAAATTCAAGGAAAATGTGAGAATTTTTAATTTCAGTTTGCATTTATTAACTTGTGATTCTGGCTATGTTTATTCAGATAAAAGGATTGTCAAATGTCAAAGAGGAAGTTTATGGGGCTCTTGATTCTTTCATTGCTTGGGAGTTGGAGTTTCCTTTAATCGCCGTAAAAAAAGCTTTGAAAACCCTAGAGAAGGAAGGAGAGTGGAAGAGGATAATTCAGGTATTGTTTATCATCCTTCTTTTCATCTGTCCCAAAAGAAAGAAAAAGAAATAATTTTGAGGATTTATTTTCTTACTTATTCAACAAGTATGTTGGCTTATGGGGATACAGGTGACAAAGTGGATGTTAAGTAAAGGCCAAGGAAGAACAATGGGGAGCTATTGTATGTTGTTAAATGCTTTGGCACAAGATGATAGACTGGAAGAAGCTGAAGAACTTTGGAACAAAATATTTTCTGAAAATCTGGAAAGCTTGCCTCGTGTTTTTTTCATCAAAATGATTTCAATTTATTATAGCAGGGGGATGCATGAGAAATTGTTTGAGGTATTTTACTTGTCAATCCATTGCTATTTTACTTGTCATCCCATTGCTAACTTGTTAATTTGATGCAAAGTACAAACATAATCTGTAGTTATGGCTGTCATGGAAGTCGCATAAAAAAAAATGACAAGCTTTGGTGAAAACCAATGAGTGCAAAGAGCGTGGCCATGTTTAAAAATACTCATCGAAATAGTCGGCTGAGTGCTCTGAATGCCTAAGTTTTCCACCTTTTGATGCATATACCTCGGTATATTCTGCATAACCACTATGATTTACTTCACCTAATTGCACATGTTTCAGTTCTAATATCATAGCTTCATTATTGTTCATTTAAATTTAGGCATGTACTCATGATCGGAGCAGCCTTCTTGTATGAAAATTTGCGTCCTTTAGATAATATAAGAAATATGAAACATGCTTGTTTGAGATTTAAAATGTAACCGCAAGCGTACGGATCAGTGTAGCTACGAGTCGAACACAAGGAGAGCAGTCACTTTATTTTTTTATTTCTTTTAATAATGCGAAAGTGAACTGATTAATGATTGTGATCTAATTCTAATTACCGTCCTAAAAATAACGTCCTAACCATTCGTCATCTAAGAATTTAAAGGCAAAGCCCATAATTAAAATTAAATAAATAAATAACTGAAAATAAACAACCCAATTAAAAAAAATAATAATAAAGGAAAAAATAAAAGCTGAAATAAAAATAAAGTAAAAGAAGGGGATAAAGCTAGAGAGAGACTCACAAGTAGGTTTCTCTACTTGGCAGGGATGCATCATAATATGAGCTTCCTACTTGACCGAAAGTCACTCTTACAAGGGTTTCTCTACTGAGGTGAGAGGTCGGACTAATGACTAAAGTTCTTAATAAACCTTCTGTAGAAGCTGCATGCCCTAGAAAAGACCGAACATCCTTAATAGATTGAGGAGGTGGTAAATTATCAATTAAATCCACTTTGGCTCTATCTACCTTAATTCCCTCCTTGGATATTACATGGCCTAAAACAATACCAGATTTAACCATAAAATGACATTTCTCCCAATTCAAAACCAAATTCTTAGATATGCACCTTTTCAAAACTAGGGAAAGATGATGAAGACATTCAGAATAGGAATTCCCATGAATTGAAAAGTCATCCATAAATACTTCTAAGAATTTTTCGACCATGTCAGAAAAAATGCTCATCATGCATCGTTGGAACGTAGTAGGGGCATTGCAAAGCCCAAAGGGCATACGCCTGTAAGCAAATGTTCCATATGGGCATGTAAAAGTGGTCTTATGTTGGTCCTCTAAAGCAATTGGGATTTGGTTATAGCCAGAATATCCATCAAGAAAGCAATAGTATTCATGTCCAGCTAACCTCTCTAACATCCGTCAATGAATGGCAATGGGAAGTGGTCCTTCCAGGTTGCCGATTTAACTTCAGTAGTCTATGCACACTTGCCATCCTGTTTGGACACGGTAGGGATCAACTCATTGTTGGCATTAGGAACTACAGTCATACCCAGACTTCTTAGGCACTACATGAACTGGCTTACCCATTGGTCATCGAAATAGGATAAATTATTCCATGATCCAAGCACTTTAGGATCTCTTTCTTAATGGCTTCCATCATCACTGGGTTAGCTCTTCTTTGGGGTTCCGTGGATGGTTTGGAATCCTCCATAAGATGTATATGATGTTGCACAATAGAAGGCCTTATACCCTTGATATCAGCCATGGTCCAACCTAGGGCTTCCTTATTATCTTTTAACACTTTAAGTAACTCCTCTTCTCGGCTAGAAGTCAAATTTGAAGAAATTATTACGAAAGAGTCCTGTCGGGCCCTAGGAAAGCATATCTCAAATTAGATGGCAACTCCTTAAGATCTAGCTTAGGGGCTCAACTATGGAAGGTTTGGGAATGGAATTGGAAAGGGGTCCTAAGGGCTCCACAAGTGTGTGAAGACTCAAGACTTTTAAAAGAAATTTTCACTATCATCATCCAACTCATCCATATACTCTTGGAATTCAATCAAAATCAATATCAAAGTTGGTAACTAAATCATAAAAATCCAAAAATCCTCAAGCATATTGATCTCTTCTTCCATATGTGGTTGCTTGCCAATCCTAAACATGTTAAACTCAACAGTTTGGTTACCAAAAGATAATCTTAGGAAACCATTCCGGCAATTGATTAATGCATTACTGGTAGCCAAGAATGGTCTTCCTAGAATTATTGGGATCTCATCCTTGGTTGAGAAGGGCGTAGTATCTAACACAATGAAATCAACAGGGAAAATAAATTCCCCCACCTTTAGTAAGACATCCTCAACCATCCCTTTAGGAATCTTAACAGACCTATCTGCCAATTGAAGAGTAGTTCCAGTGGCTTTCAATTCTCCTAATCCTAATTGTTTGTACACATGGTAAGGTAAAAGATTCACACTTGCGCCAAGGTCAAGTAAGGCATGCTCAATATAGGTGTTGCCTATGACACAAGATATGGTAGGGCTCCCTGGATCCTTATACTTGGCTGCTATAGGCTGAGTAATTATGGAACTAATGTTACCTGCCAAGAACGCCTTTTTGGGCACACTAGTGATACGTTTGTGAGTACACAAGTCTTTTAGTACCTTTGCATAGGCGGGGATCTGGGATATGGCATCCAAAAGAGGGATGTTCACTTCTACATTTTTGAAGACTTCTAAAATTTTATCCATGGAAGCAGTCTTCTTTTTGTGTACCAAGCGATTAGGAAATGGGATAGGATGAACATAAGGACTGTTAGGGATTTGCCCCTGTTCAGAAGAATCATTTTTGGTTTCCTCAACCAAATCATCTTTAGTTTTAGAAAAATCTTTAGGTTCATCGACGAACTCGAACAAAGAGACACACTTGTGTCCTCAATTGAAGAAGAGCAGGAGTAATAGATGGGGAAGATTTAGGACGCCTGAGGTACTCTCTACCACTCCTAAGGGCATAAACAACATTACATTGGTTAGAGGGCCCTTGTTGAGTCGACCTTGTACTATATTCAAGGTGCATTAGTTGGTCCTTGTAAACTAACAGTTGATGATGCCTAGGGTTAGGCTCTGTTGATGGGTAAAGTTTCCTTCTCTCCTCTCATGCATAATTGAGACAACTTGGGTAAGTTTCTCTCGTAAGATTTTGATGGCTTGTCATGAGGAGGGCCATATTTTTTCCATGTCACTAATTCTACTTGCCTCTCCAAAGGTTAGTAAACCGGGGCTGATAAGATGATAGAAGAGGGGCCCTAGGAAAACTCGCTGAGGTCCTACATTTGACCTAGGAAAAGTATTTTGGGAAAAAGATTGTTGTGCAAAGGGAGGCCTTTGGGGTCCAAAGTTGACCTTGATTATAGAAATTGGAAGGTCCTCGCTTGGTTGCCTCGATTCCAAGAGAAATTTGGGTGATTTCTCCATCCGGATTGTATGTGTTACTATATGGATTATTCTATAAGGCATTAACACTATCATTAGAAGTGCTCCTGAGGTGTTAGGGCATTCTTCTATGACATGTCCAGGACGGCACCAAGCACAAATCTTAACCAAATTGATGATGATGGCTCTCTAGAACAATAGCCTCAATCCTCTTGATTAGACTATCCAAATGGGCTTCCTTAGCTACTATCCCATCCACAAAATATCCTTTTCCTCCTATAGTTCTTTCACTCTTTGGGTTGATTCCCACTCACGGTTTTGTCACTAAGTCAAGTAAAAATTCCCATGCCTTTCCTTCATCTCAGAAGAATGTGAATCCTCAGGGCACATAGACTCTATCATTTGTTTAGTTGGGTAATCAATACCCTCATAAATTATTTGACATAAATGCCATAGGTCTAGGCCATGGTGAGGGCATTCTTGGAGATCCTTGAATCTCTCCATAAGTTTGGAAAATGACTCACTAGGCTTTTGCCTAAACCAAGGATATCACTTCTAAGCTTATTGGTCTTGTGAGTTGGAAAAACTTAAGGAAGACAACTGTGAACTGCCTCTCGAGGTTATGGAATTTGTGGGTAATCCATACAACCACTTCTTAGCTTGGTCTTTCAATGCAAAAGTGATAAACCTAAGCTTAACAAAGATCATCGTAAAGTCGTTGGATCTTAATTAGAACACATACCTCTTCAAATTCCTTAGAAATAGGTATGCATCCTCAGAGGTCAACCCATGGAAGTGGGGCAACATAGTGATGTATTGAGATTTGAGTTCAAAATTATTGCCTGGCTTGTGGTAGAATGCAGAAGGTTGGGCGTTTCTAGCAGGTAGAACCTATCTTTCAGAGATTTAGGTGAAGGGTTTTGCTGTTGGTCTCCATATTGAAGGGTTTTAAAGAGAGCAAACGTATAGGGTCACTACTTGTTGGATCTCTTCTTTCTAACCGATTCTTAGTATTACGTACCCACTTAACACTCATGCAAATGTAAAAACTACCCACAACTAAAGTAAGACAAGCACAAAAGAATGGATAGCAAAACTTTTTTTTTTTTTGATGATTTTTTTGAATTTTTTTTTATTTTTTATTTTTTCTTTTTGGGAGCTTACCTACAGGATCCGGGTTGCTCGAGTCAATTCTCGAGTAATGCTACGTATGTAAACCTGTCTTTATCATATCTGTGAGGCATGGCGACCTCCATCGATACAACTATTATTGCAAGTTGTTCTTCTCGTGAATTCAATAAAAGAAAAGGAAAATATAAAACAAAGCAAACAAAGCACTGATTTACCAAAAGAAAGTGAAAATAACATGGAACTGCTCACTCAAGAACGGCGCCAAAAACTTGTTTGAGATTTAAATGTAACAGAAGCGTGACGGATCAGTAGCTACGGTTAAACACGATAGAGCAACCACTTTATTTTTTATTTCTTTTAATAATGCGAAAGTGAACTGATTAATGATTGTGATCCAATTCTAATTACCGCCCTAAACATATGTATCTAAAATAACGCCCTAACCATTCGTCATCTAAGAATTTAAAGACGCAAGCCATAATTAAAATTAAATAAATAAATAATGAAAATAAACAACCCACTAATAAAAAAAAAAAAATAAATAAAGGAAAAAAATGCTGAAATAAAAATAAAGTAAAAGAAAGGGAATAAAGCTAGAGAGAGACTCACAAGTAGGTTTCTACTTAGCCCGAGGGATGCATCATAATATGAGCTTCCCTACTTGACCGAGAGTCACTCTTACAAGGGTTTCTACTTGACTTTAGGAAAGGGAGACAATTAAAATAAAAACAATAAATTGATGGTTCTATGGTTAGAGGGGGCAAAGCCAACACACACTAGCCATGAACCTTGGGGAGAGGGATAGCAATAATGTAACGATGAAAAAAAAATCCTAAATTAAGAAAGAAAGGGTAGTCAAGAGGGAATGAGATGGGGAGAGAAGACTACCAAGGAGCCTACTTACTTGAATCAATGCTTGAACTTGAAAAAATTGCTCCACGGCTCGTGATCTTGTCACCTAGATCTAAGCCTAGAACTATAACTTAAAAAATTACAACTCAATTGCATAAATCATAAACATAAAAGGCTGAATAAAATAAAAAAGTGCTTGCATTAATTGACATAAAAAACTATTACAAAAGTGATTAAAGCAAAATAGAGAAGAACTAGAACTAAAAAGAGAGCAAGAGAAAGAGAGAGCAACTAAAAAAAACTAGAAGAAGAATGAATTGTCTCCTCCTCTTCATGAATTGTATTTATAGGGAATGAGGAGGTAGAGTAACAATTTTCTTTCCTAAAAGGGAGAAACCCACAATTGATTGTGAGATCTTTTGAGTCCAAAAGTGCTAAGGTGGAGGAGAGAGAAGAGAGAAATAAATTTCCTATAATTTTTTTGCTTATTTTTTTTTTTTTTCCTAATTTATTTTTCTTCTTTTCTCTCTCCTAGGGACGATTTTCTTCTTCTTTGTGTGATTTGGACAATATTTGGTGATGATGTGGAGGAGTTTTTTCTCTTTCCTTTTTTTTTCTTTCTTCTTGCTTCCACGATTTTCCTTTCCTTTTTTTTTTTTTTTTTTTTTCTTCTTCTTGCTTCACGATTTTGCTTCTAATTTGATGTGGAAATTTCCTCCATGCCCTTAGTGCTTTAAGTGAGTGAAAAGGTGAAATCTTCAACAAAATCTTCTAAAAAACAACCATAAAAGATTCGAACTTGAGACCTCTTGGTGAGCAAGAGAATTTTGTACACCATAGCTCACCAATTAAGCTAGGTAGTTGTTGTTACCAAAACAAATCTTTAATCACTTAAGGATGTGGTCCATCGATCCTTGTTGGCATTTTGAGTATTCCTTGTACCTCCGGGACAATTGCAAACGGGCGGTTCTCGATCTCTGTTCGATTCGATCCATTATTCTTTTTCTCGACCAAAAGAATAATCATTTGTACTGGTGACCAAACGAATGTACTTTTAATTGAACATGTCCATCTTGCTCGAATTTCGTCCTCTTCGCAACCATGAAAAGAAATAGGACCTCACGTGTAAAATTGAAGATATAGCCCGATAGTCCTTAAGGCCTTGAAAATATAAACCTCGTAAAAGAGAGTAAACCCAAGGTAGTTCCATTCTAAATATGTAAAATGCATGTTTTACTACCCTAGATTTCACACATAAATGTGCTCATCACTCTACCTAATGCACTGTCTTTTTCTTTCCCATAATGAGCTTGTTCATCCATAAGAAGAAAACTTTATGGATTGATTCATTTGAGTGATGAATGACAAATATAAATCATTAAAAAAAAAAATCATATAAAACGTGAGCACCCAATGACAACTTACCTTTAAAAAAAAAAAATCAAATAACTACTCATGTTTCATTCTAAGAGTTGGTTTTTTGGGTGCGGCATTTTTATGAAACCATTTAGGAATCTTATTTGGTTTTGATTTCTACCTCTAACATTAATAATTGAATCAAACCGAATTATTATATTAGTAATTCAAAATGGCACCATTTAACACCTTTAACTTTTTTTTTCATTATCGAGGTTGTCCATACCTTTGGCCGACACCCCCCTACACCCCACACACACACAGTAGATCAGCACCGGCTCCTATGAGAACCATGAAAATTGTGGCTGGCCCCAACTCCCAAGGGGTAAGAGGAGTTTGAACTCACTCTCTCCCATTCTTCTGAGTGAATCAGGTTCACGTACGAGAATGTACGAGAACGGTCCTAATCTGTGGATATAGAATCAATTTTCTCTTTCTTCATTTAATAGATTCTATATCTACGAATCAGGTGTGTACGAAAACATTCTCTTACATGAACTTGATCCATTCACCATTCTCTGTGTCATTTCACATATGCCCTACAGAAAAATTTAAAAGGTGTCGTTTCACATGAGAGTTGAGAGATGAGAAGCGTAGGGTACGCTTCCCCATAAAGGAACTGTTTCCCTCCACAACTATATATAGACCATGGAGTTAAGCTTTGGTTTGCATCAAAGCAGCTAGCAATGGCTCTTCATTTCCCCATCCTATCCACACCTTCCTCCTCCTCCTCCTCCTCCAAAGCCTTCATTTACTATAGAAGTTTCCCACAAAGATCTCTCACCCATCAATGCATGATCTCATCAAACATCAAATCCCTTGCAAACACTCATTCCTGTGAGCCAACAACAACAACTATTAGGAGATCAGCAAACTACCAGCGTACCATCTGGGATTTCAATTTCCTGCAATCCTTAAACAGTGATTACAAGGTGAGAGCATTTGACTAAGATGACAATAAATTTCAGCTTCTTCAACTTTTTTCTCCAAACACTAACTTTCATAGGTGTGTTATGCTACAGGGGGAGGCCAACAAGAGCAAAATTAAGAAATTGAAAGATGAAGTAAGGAGTAGACTTGATGATGGAACCATGGATCAGTTAAGTCTGCTCGAACTGATCGATGATATCGAAAGACTTGGGTTAGGATATCTCTTTGAAGAGGAGATCAAGCAAGCCATGGATACCATAGTTTCAATGGAAGATATGCAAACTAGAACAGAGAAGAGTTTCCATGCTACAGCTCTTCTATTTAGGCTCCTTAGACAACATGGGTATAAGGTGCACCAAGGTAAAATAGAACGCATCTCTCTCTCTCTCTCTCTCTCTCTCTCTCTCACAGAAATCAATGTAAACTTGTGAATTAGGTATGTTCAATCACTTGAAAGATGAGACAGGAAACTTCAAGGCTAGTTATGATGCAAAGGAATACTAAGTTTGTATGAAGCTTCACACTTTGCTGTAGAAGGAGAAAGTATCTTGGAGGAGGCCAAAGACTTCACAGTGAAAGCTCTAAAGGAGATTAAGGGTAGTATAGAACCAAACTTAGCAAAACAAGTGAATCATGCCTTGGAGATTCCCTTCACTGGAGGGTGCCAAGGGTAGAGGCTAGGTGGTATATTGACATCTATGAGAAAAGAAGAACTCAACTGCTGCCTTAATTGAACTAGCTAAGTTGGATTTCAACATTGTCCAAGCAATACATCAGGAAGATGTAGCTGAATTATGAAGGTCTGTTCAAAAAAATATCGGCCTAAACTGACCGAAATCTTCAAGTTGTCTCAGTTTTGGGCCTCGCCAAATAAAACCCGTTGAGACCCAAAGCACTCTGGGTTTCGGCCCAAACTGAGATCTCAATCCTTGCACACACAAGACCATCCATTCTAATTATGTATATTCATTTTGTTTTTCTTGTTCTTCTTAGATGGTGGAAAACTTTGGGGCTTGAGAGGAGATGAGTTTTGCTAGAGATAGTCTAATCCAAAACTATTTATGGACAATGGGATGGAACCCTGAGCCTCAATTTAGTAATTTCAGGATAGAAAATGCTAAGGTTTGTATTCTATTAACAGTGATCGATGATATGTATGATGTCTATGGTTCCTTGGAAGAACTTGAACTTTTTACTGATGCTGTGGAGAGGTAGGTTTAGTGATTCTATCTTAATTGATAATTTTCTAGACTATCTTTTATCTCAACTAGCTAGTGATCTCATTCCATAATTTAATGTTACTTTTAGATGGGATCTCAAGGCAATGGAACAACTTCCAGACTACATGAAGATATGCTTCTTGGCTCTTTTCAACTCTGTTAATGAAATGGGTTATTTCCATCTCAAGGAACATGGAATTGACAAGATACTTTCCTAAAGAAAGCGGTATCGAACTAACCTTTACTTTCACTATTATCTCTGTTTACTGCCACACTGGGGAAAACATGGGCTGTGTGTGGGCATGGGAACGCTGTTAAAATCCTTTCTTAATCTTTTCCGACAAGCATAGCTTATCTACTATTACAAATTTTGATTGCAGTGGGTAGTGCAATTGAAAGCATGCTTATTAGAGGCAAAGTGGTATCACAACAATCATAAAACAACATTCGAAGAGTACCTCGACAATGCAATGACTACCGTAGGAAACAATCTTTTATTCACTCATGCATTTTTCTCCTTGGGACAAACTCTTCGAGAAGATATGTTAGATTGTGCATCACAATATCCAAGTCTCTTCCATTGGACATCAATGATAGTTCGACTTGCTAACGATTTTGGGACTTCAAGGGTATGTTAACCTACTATCATCTCATTCCTTCTATTATTTATTATCAGCGAGAAAGAACACTCCTAGTCCGCTCCCATGGGGAAGTGGAGGGGGCTTTGAAAAGACAGCCCTGCCTCGCTTCCACTTCCCCATGTGTCTGGGAATGGGAAGCGGACGGAGAGAGTTCTCTTCCCCATTATTAGAAGATCAATTGTGTTTTCTTTCTTTCATTGTCACTATTCTTTTCTCCATGTAGGCTGGATTAGAGAGAGGTGATGTACTGAAATCAATGCAATCTTACATGCAACAAACTGGTGCTTGAGGATGTTGCTCGTATATAAAGAATATGATTAGTGAAGCATGGAAGAAAGTTAATAATGATCTATACACTAATGGTTTTCTTCTTCCTCAACCTTTTATCATGACCATGATAAATCATGCCAGAATGTCAATATGCATGTATCAATATGGAGATGGCCATGCTGAGCTAGATGATGAGAGTGTACATCGAGCCAATTCAATGTTGTTTGAACCTATTCCATTGTTGAAGGATGCTTAAGGGCCTTCTCTTCTCTCCCCCTCCCCCCCTTTTCTCTTCTTATCTTTCTATTCCTTTCCTCCTTGTAACAAAAAGTATTGTTGTAATAGATGGTTGAAATGTTTTTAGAAACAAACTTGAATGTTGCAAGGAACTTGATGGCTGATCGTAGAGAGTATCATTGGCTTCTATATCTATTCTACTTTTAAGTGGTTGTTCTAAATTTCATGATTTTTCTTGTTTATTTTGGTGGATCAATTATAAATATTTTCTCACTCCCCATACTTACCCTACATTTACTTAAACTTCTTACCAACTTTCACATACGATTCCTCCCACCTTAAAAAATAAATAAATAAACTTCTACCTCTCCTTCTCCCTACTACTTAAAAAGGCCCAAATTTCTTCCATCAATCACTTTTATGCTATGAAAAGAGGAAGAAGAAGTGGGCTCCATTTTGTCAATTAAATGAAAATAAGAGAAAAGAACAATGCAGTGCTGGTCTCGCTTACACCCTAGACACAAGCGAGTACAAAAACCACGTTGCCCCCTTCAGATGTTGAAGATGCTCCCTGATACCCTCTCATTGACCCTGTGGCACAAGAGCTAAGTTGTACTATTATAACATATTGATCAGGGTTCAAAACTTGAAAACAACCCTTTTACGAAGCAAGGGGTAAGGCTACGTACACTTGCCCCTCCTAGACCCTACAGTATCAGAGCCTCTCTGCACTAGGTTGCTCTAATCAAATGTAAGAAATTTGGGTAAAGGAGTCTTGAGTAAATAGAGGATAAGTATAGGACAGTAATTGAATTTTTCCATTTTCCTTCTGTTCATTTACTTCTCCTTTTCTGTCGATTTCTATCCAACCAAACACAACCTTAGTATCCAAAATGCTCATCCACTTGCTGAAATGGCAACACAGCCTGAAATAAAACCTCACACTCGTCTACTCAACTCTCCGGCCGCCGCTGCAAGTATCTTGTCTCCCGCCTTTCCACCTCCAGCGTCGACCGAAGATCACCCCCAGCAGTTCGGCGACTCAGGTGAGTCCTATCCCTCTCTCTCTCTCTCCCTTGTTTGGAAGATTCAATCTCTGCTTTTGGGGGAAATTTATGCCCCTTCCGTCCCCCTGATGCATGGAAGTGGTCATCAGTTTTCATGTCCTAATTCTCAGCAATTAACCAGTGTACTGCAGGAACAACAGCATCATATTGCAGAAACCAGTTTCTCAGGGCTGATGTACAGTGATATTGCTCAGTCCTTTCAACTTTGAGTTTTCACTACTGCTTTGGCTTTAAACGATAGAGCGCCCTCACTATCACGTTTCAATTGCTATCCAAATTGATTTTCATTGACCCATGGATTATAATTGCCTTATGGCTTGTGAATGCTAGTTCTGTCTGTGCATCAAGCCTTGTGCTTTAACATATTGAATTGATCTAAACCTTGGAAGTACACTGGATAATAAATGGTTGATGATGTTTGGGTTCTTGCACTAGCCTTGTTTATTGATATATTGTCTTTGATGAATCTATCTTTCCGTTTTGGAACTGCCCTAGGTACTAAACAAACATAAGCTTGGTTCTGTTATACATTATATTATGATGTATAAATG
Source organism: Macadamia tetraphylla (assembly GCA_022985045.1). Classification (NCBI taxonomy): domain Eukaryota; kingdom Viridiplantae; phylum Streptophyta; class Magnoliopsida; order Proteales; family Proteaceae; genus Macadamia; species Macadamia tetraphylla. Next base: position 79,183,869 of record CM040961.1, read on the forward strand.
GAAGTTATTTCAATTTTATTTCAGTTTTCATATCATTTGTATGTTATGAACCTATGATGATTGATTAATAATGTGAATAGTTACACCAAATATTAAAAATGAACATCCAAATTTTCTCCCTAAATTTTTTATAGCTAAATGAATAATTCCGGAATCAATCTAAATCTGAATTTTATCTATTTTAAGTCCACTTTCTTTTCCGGATTCTTAAGTTAACAAAATGATTAATCCCAAATTTTGCCTTTCGAATAATCCCCAATCCAAAATTTTCAGCTATGCTTTCTATCTATACCATGATATTTCCTCCCTACAACTTTTGTCAGTACTCCTCCCCACCCACCCACCCACCCACCCACCCACCCACCAAAAATATTTTTGTTTTTTTTTTTCTGTCAGTTTGTTGATCAATTTGTAGGTTTTGATTTCGTGAGTAGGCCGTTATAGAGTAACCTTCTTTCTTGTCTCGGCATTGAAAGGGCAGTCAAATTGTGGCTTATTTCTTTGGTGTTGTTTTTCTTTTTGAGGACAATTTGTTTTATACCCTTGTTTATTTCAATGCTTTTTCTTTCATCTGCAAATGACAACATGGGTTTCTGTTGACAATGAGAGTTTAGCTTTAAGGTATTTAACAACTTCAGTTCTTATATTTGGCTTCTCTCAGGATGCTTAGTATCAAATACTCTGCAGCCATTATTACCCAAAGATTGGAATCAGTGAATATTTCTGGAAAAGCTAATTTCTCTGTTGTAAGCACCCTCGTCAAATTTTGGGCAATTATTTTTCTGAGATTTTTCAATTTAGATTTTTTTTTTTTTCTTTTTAATGATGTTTGGATTTTTTTTCGGATGGTATTTCTCAGCTATGTGCTGCTAAAGGCCCAAGACCAAGATATCCACGAGTATGGAAATCTAAGAAGAGAATAGGCACCATCTCCAAGTCGCAAAAGCTTGTTGACTGTGTGAGGTCCTCTTTCTTTATTATTGTCTTAATCTGTATTGTTGGATCTTTGTGGTGTTAATAAGTTATGAAGCACATTAAGCTTTATTGCATTTCAAATTCCAAGGAAAATGTGAGAAATTTTTTAATTTCAGTTTGCATTTATTAACTTGTGATTCTGGCTATGTTTATTCAGATAAAAGGATTGTCAAATGTCAAAGAGGAAGTTTATGGGGCTCTTGATTCTTTCATTGCTTGGGAGTTGGAGTTTCCTTTAATCGCCGTAAAAAAAGCTTTGAAAACCCTAGAGAAGGAAGGAGAGTGGAAGAGGATAATTCAGGTATTGTTTATCATCCTTCTTTTCATCTGTCCCAAAAGAAAGAAAAAGAAATAATTTTGAGGATTTATTTTCTTACTTATTCAACAAGTATGTTGGCTTATGGGGATACAGGTGACAAAGTGGATGTTAAGTAAAGGCCAAGGAAGAACAATGGGGAGCTATTGTATGTTGTTAAATGCTTTGGCACAAGATGATAGACTGGAAGAAGCTGAAGAACTTTGGAACAAAATATTTTCTGAAAATCTGGAAAGCTTGCCTCGTGTTTTTTTCATCAAAATGATTTCAATTTATTATAGCAGGGGGATGCATGAGAAATTGTTTGAGGTATTTTACTTGTCAATCCATTGCTATTTTACTTGTCATCCCATTGCTAACTTGTTAATTTGATGCAAAGTACAAATAGTTATGGCTGTCATGGAAGTCGCATAAAAAAAATGACAAGCTTTGGTGAAAACCAATGAGTGCAAAGAGCGTGGCCATGTTTAAAAATACTCATCGAAATAGTCGGCTGAGTGCTCTGAATGCCTAAGTTTTCCACCTTTTGATGCATATACCTCGGTATATTCTGCATAACCACTATGATTTACTTCACCTAATTGCACATGTTTCAGTTCTAATATCATAGCTTCATTATTGTTCATTTAAATTTAGGCATGTACTCATGATCGAGCAGCCTTCTTGTATGAAAATTTCGTCCCTTAGATAATATAAGAAATATGAAACATGCTTGTTTGAGATTTAAATGTAATCATAAGCGTATCGGATCAAGTAGCTACGAGTCGAACACAAGGAGAGCAAATACTTTATTTTTATTTCTTTTAATAATGCGAAGTGAATCGATTAATGATTGTGATCTAATTCTAATTACCATTCTAAAAATAACGTCCTAACCATTCGTCATCTAAGAATTTAAAGACGCAAGCCATAATTAAAATTAAATAAATAAATAACTAAAATAAACAACCCATAATTAAAAAAAAATAATAATAAAGGAAAAAATAAAAGCTGAAATAAAAATAAAGTAAAAGGGGATAAAGCTAGAGAGACTCACAAGTAGGTTTCTACTTACTTCGAGGATGCATCATAATATGAGCTTCCCTACTCTTGTGAGAGAGTCACTTACAAGGGTTTTCTACTTGGCTTTAGGAAAGGGAGACAATTAAAATAAAAGCAATAAATTGATGGTTCTATATAGCTAGAAGGGCCAACACATACACTAGCCATGAACCTTGGGGAAAGGGATAGCAATAATGTAACGATGAAAATAAAATCCTAAATTAAGAAAGAAAGGGTAGTCAAGAGGGAATGAGAGGAGGAGAGATCACCAGGAGCCTACTTACTTGAATCAATGCTTGAACTTGAAAAAATTGCTCCACTACTCGTGATCTTGTCACCTAGATCTAAGCCTAGAACTATACTTTAAAAAAATTACAACTCAATTGCATAAATCATAAACATAAAAAGGCTGAATAAGAATAAAAGAGTGCTTGCATTAATTGACACCCCGAAATGGAATTTCGACGGGTGGCGAGGCTACCCCTATGGCGCGCGCAACAGGGCAAAATTCGACCGTAGATCTCATATAAGAGATCTTATAATCCAAGCCGTCCGATTAAATCAACGGACAACAGATCCAAACCGTTAGATTTGAATCTTGATGACGCATAATGACGTAAGCGCGACATCGCGAAGTGTTGTCGATCTATGATTGGCTGATTTTCCGGATTTTAAGGAGCTTGTTCCCACTCACAAAAGAGAAATGGCATATAGACCTTTGGGATCCAATCCTCCATGATACTTTTTTAATTTTTTTGAGATCATTAAGATCGGAATTTTTTTATACCTTCTATACACAGCAAACACTACAACATATCTTGATAAAGTGTAGCGCCAGTGCATCAAGAATTATGCACGTAACCAATCAAATCCCACGCCAAGCATCTATCTCGTCCATATCACCAAAATCTCAAGCAGCTTTGGATGGGCATCAAGCATACGTAGTCGAATCTTGGCCGTCCATTTCACTTCCCTTGACTCCTCTTTATTACAATCAAGCCCCTCCTCCATATGTTTCAGTGCTTAAAGATCCCTTGCAACTCAGACCTTCAAAATCTTTAAATTACACAAAAGCCCTTCGAATTTCAAAATAAATTCAAAACCCACCCAACACCGAGACAACTGATGGATTTTCGTTTGGATTTTCGAACCGACTTTACGGAAACGCTTATAACTTTTTCATACGATATCCGATCGATATGAAACGAAGTGCGTTGAATCGAATCGATACTCACGACTTTTCGAAGACTCAATCATCTGAATCATCCATGTAAAAGACCAAAATGCCCTACACATTTCCAATGACGTATCTTTCATAACGCAATCGAATGCGATGAAATCAGAACCGTTGGAAAGATTGTATTTTTGTCGATTGTTACATGTAGAACACTTCCTTTAAAAAATCATCTTCAATGCCGAAACGCCTCGACGCCATAAATGCCGAATTCTTCATACGGTATCGGAATGTGACGAAATCAAATGCAATCGGACTAGGAAAATTACAATCTATCTTTTCATGAAGAACCGATCTTCCAAAATATCATTTTCATTGCCGAAAATGCCTCGATCGTAAATAGGCCAATTTTGCCGCTTTGACCCGTAAACCCGCACCACCTATTAATGATGTATTAAACCACTCCATGCATACCAAGTGCTCATATCTCATCGTGACACCGATACCGCCATGTCATCATTTTCATCCACGTCACCCAAATTGGCCACGCTATCACCGCCACGTGCGAAGCTACAACAAGGACAACCATAAAACAACAGAACTTTCATAGGTATCATTCCTAAGTTCCTCCAACTCGATAGTTGAGCCTACGGTGAATTCCCGATCGACAAATCAAAGTTGTTTTAAGGGCCCCAAAAAGGCCTTATGCTCCAACTCAACCGTAAGTGACAAGCTTTTCCATACCCCAAAAGCGGTAGGGAGACCGACCAAGGTCGGTCTTGAATGCATCGATGGGCCCACAAGGCATCAATGAGCCTAAGGGACCAATCCTTACGGTTGGGATTAACAGCTTTTCCAAGATTTGTTTGATCCCCCTTTATTAGACACCTCCACTTGGCCACTATTTTGGGGGGTGATAAGGGTAGATAACTTATGGGTGATCCCATACTTTTCATTAAGGCCTCAAAAGGCCGATTACAAAAATGAGTACCCCTATCACTAATTATTGCACGTGGTGCACCAAAGCGGGAAAAAATGTTCTCTTTGAGAAATTGGACCACCACTTTGTGGTCATTAGTTTTACAAGGTATGGCCTCTATCCATTTAGAAACATAATCAACGGCCAAAGTATGTACAAATTCCCAAAGGAATTAGGAATGGTCCCATAAAATCGATGCCCCATACATCAAAGATCTCAACTACCAAAATAGGGTTGAGGGCATCATGTTCCTTTTATTGATACGACCAAAAGATCAGGCGGTGGCAAGCCTTGCAAAATCAAAAGCATCTCTAAAAAGAGGGCCAATAAAATCCGCATTGGAGAACCTTTGCGGCGTCTTCTTAGGTCCAAAGTGTCCACCACATGCATGATCATGACAAAAGAGAGAATAGAATGTTGCTCATGATCAGGAACACATCATCGGATAATCGATCCGGACATATCTTAAACAAATAAGGATCATCCCGAAAAAGTGTTTAACTTGGGAATGAAACCTATACTTATCTTGAGTGGACCGTGATCCGAGTCACACCGAAACTAAGAAGTTGACAATGTCGCAAACCATGGTTCACTAGACATTGCAAATAATTGTTCATCTGGAAAGTTCTCGTGATGGAGAATCAACGACCAAGGAATTGGGAAGCCGGATAAATGGTCGCAACTAGGTTTTCAACTCCTTTCTTATCCCTAATTTCTAAATCAAACTCTTGCAAAAGTAAAACCCACCTAATGAGACGGGCTTTGGCATCCTTCTTCTGAACTAGGTATCTGAGGGCAGAATGATCAGTATACACCACCACCTGTGAGCCAACTAAGTAAGACCGAAACTTTTCTAATGCAAACACAACAACTAAAAATTCTTTTTCAGTGGTTGTATAATTGAGTTGTGCATCATTTAAGGTCCTACTAGCATAGTAAATGACAGTGGGCAACTTATTAATCCTTTGACCTAAAACTACTCCTATGGCAAAATCCGAAGCATCACACATCAGTTCAAAAGGTTCAGTCCAAACAGGTGGTTGAACAATGGGTGCATTGGTCAACTCCTTCTTAAGTTGCTTAAAGGATTCTAGGCACTCTTTGGAAAACTCAAAAGTCTGATCTTTGACAAGTAATGAGGTGAGAGGTCGGACTAACTGACTAAAGTTCTTAAAAAACCCTTTCCCAGAGAAGCTGCATGCCCTAGAAAAGACCGAACATCCTTAACAGATTGAGGAGGTGGTAAATTATCAATTAAATCCACTTTGGCTCTATCTACCTTAATTCCCTCCTTGGATATTACATGGCCTAAAACAATACCAGATTTAACCATAAAATGACATTTATCCCAATTCAAAACCAAATTCTTAGATATGCACCTTTTCAAAACTAGGGAAAGATGATGAAGACATTCAGAATAGGAATTCCCATGAATTGAAAAGTCATCCATAAATACTTCTAAGAATTTTTCGACCATGTCGAAAAATGCTCATCATGCATCGTTGGAACGTAGCAAGGGCATTGCAAAGCCCAAAGGGCATACGCCTGTAAGCAAATGTTCCATATGGGCATGTAAAAGTGGTCTTATGTTGGTCCTCTAAAGCAATTGGGATTTGGTTATAGCCGGAATATCCATCAAGAAAGCAATAGTATTCATGTCCAGCTAACCTCTCTAACATCTGGTCAATGAATGGCAATGGGAAGTGGTCCTTCCAGGTTGCCGCATTTAACTTCCTGTAGTCTATGCACACTTGCCATCCTGTTTGGACACGGGTAGGGATCAACTCATTGTTGGCATTAGGAACTACAGTCATACCAGACTTCTTAGGCACTACATGAACTGGGCTTACCCATTGGTCTCGAAATAGGATAAATTATTCCATGATCCAAGCACTTTAGGATCTCTTTCTTAATGGCTTCCATCATCACTGGGTTAGCTCTTCTTTGGGGTTCCGTGGATGGTTTGGAATCCTCCATAAGATGTATATGATGTTGCACAATAGAAGGCCTTATACCCTTGATATCAGCCATGGTCCAACCTAGGGCTTCCTTATTATCTTTTAACACTTTAAGTAACTCCTCTTCCGGCTAGAAGTCAAATTTGAAGAAATTATTACGAGAAGAGTCGTCGGGCCCTAGGAAAGCATATCTCAAATTAGATGGCAACTCCTTAAGATCTAGCTTAGGGGCTCAACTATGGAAGGTTTGGGAATGGAATTGGAAAGGGGTCCTAAGGGCTCCACAAGTGTGTGAAGACTCAAGACTTCAGAAAAGAAATTTTCACTATCATCATCCAACTCATCCATATACTCTTGGAATTCGAATCAAAATCAATATCAAAGTTGGTAACTAAATCATCGAAAAATCCAAAAATCCTCAAGCATATTGATCTCTTCTTCCATATGTGGTTGCTTGCCAATCCTAAACATGTTAAACTCAACAGTTTGGTTACCAAAAGATAATCTTAGGAAACCATTCCGGCAATTGATTAATGCATTACTGGTAGCCAAGAATGGTCTTCCTAGAATTATTGGGATCTCATCCTTGGTTGAGAAGGGCTAGTATCTAACACAATGAAATCAACAGGAAAATAAATTCCCCACCTTTAGTAAGACATCCTCAACCATCCCTTTAGGAATCTTAAGACCTATTCGCCAATTGAAGAGTAGTTCCAGTGGCTTTCAATTCTCCTAATCCTAATTGTTTGTACACATGGTAAGGTAAAAGATTCACACTTCGCCAAGGTCAAGTAAGGCATGCTCAATATAGGTGTTGCCTATGACACAAGATATGGTAGGGCCTGGATCCTTATACTTGGCTGCTATAGGTCGAGTAATTATGGAACTAATGTTACCGCCAAGAACGCCTTTTGGGCACACTAGTGATACGCTTGTGAGTACACAAGTCTTTTAGTACCTTTGCATAGGGGATCTGGGATATGGCATCCAAAAGAGGGATGTTCACTTCTACATTTTGAAGACTTCTAAAATTTTATCCATGGAAGCAGTCTTCTTTTGTGTACCAAGCGATTAGGAAATGGGATAGGATGAACATAAGGACTGTTAGGATTTGCCCTGCTCGGAAGAATCATTTTGGTTTCTCAACCAAATCATCTTTAGTTTTAGAAAATCTTTAGGTTCATCGACGAACTCGAACAAGAGACACACTTGTGTCCTCAATTGAAGAAGAGTTAACAGGAGTAATAGATGGGAAGATTTAGGAACGCTCGAGGTACTCTCTACCACTCCTAAGGGCATAAACAACATTACATTGGTTAGAGGGCCCTTGTTGAGTCGACCTTGTACTATATTCAGGGTGCATTAGTTGGTCCTTGTAAACTAACAGTTGATGATGCCTAGGGTTAGGCTCGTTGATGGTAAAGTTTCCTTCTCCCTCTCATGCATAATTGAGACAACTTGGGTAAGTTCTCTCGTAAGATTTTGATGGCTTGTCATGAGGAGGGCCATATTTTTTTCCATGTCACTAATTCTACTTGCCTCTCCAAAGGTTAGTAAACCTGGGGGTTCTTGATAAGATGATAGAAGAGGGGCCCTAGGAAAACTCGCTTGAGGTCCTACATTTGACCTAGGAAAAGTATTTTGGGAAAAAGATTGTTGTGCAAAGGGAGGCCTTTGGGGTCCAGGTTGACCTTGATTATAGAAATTGGAAGGTCCTCGCTTGGTTGCCCCGATTCCAAGAGAAATTTGGGTGATTTCTCCATCCCGGATTGTATGTGTTACTATATGGATTATTCGGTATAAGGCATTAACACTATCATTAGAAGTGCTCCCGAGGTGTTAGGGCATTCTTCTATGACATGTCCAGGACGGCACCAAGCACAAATCTTAACCAAATTGATGATGATGGCTCTCTAGGAACAATAGCCTCAATCCTCTTGATTAGACTATCCAAATGGGCTTCCTTAGCTACTATCCCATCCACAAAATATCCTTTTCCTCCTATAGTTCTTTCACTCTCTTGGGTTGATTCCCACTCACGGGTTTTGTCACTAAGTCAAGTAAAAATTCCCATGCCTTTCCTTCATCTCAGAAGAATGTGAATCCTCAGGGCACATAGACTCTATCATTTGTTTAGTTGGGTAATCAATACCCTCATAAATTATTTGACATAAATGCCATAGGTCTAGGCCATGGTGAGGGCATTCTTGGAGTAGATCCTTGAATCTCTCCATAAGTTTGGAAAATGACTCACTAGGCTTTTGCCTAAACAAGGATATCACTTCTAAGCTTATTGGTCTTGTGAGTTGGGAAAAACTTCTAAGGAAGACAACGTGAACTGTTCCGAGGTTATGGAATTTGTGGGTAATCCATACAACCACTTCTTAGCTTGGTCTTTCAATGCAAAAGTGATAAACCTAAGCTTAACAAAGATCATCGTAAAGTCGTTGGATCTTAATTAGAACACATACCTCTTCAAATTCCCTTAGAAATAGGTATGCATCCTCAGAGGTCAACCCATGGAAGTGGGGCAACATAGTGATGTATTGAGATTTGAGTTCAAAATTATTGCCTGGCTTGTGGTAGAACTTGCAGAAGGTTGGGCTGTTCTAGCAGGGTAGAACCTATCTTTCAGAGATTTAGGTGAAGGGTTTTGCTGTTGGTCTCCCATATTGAAGGGTTTTAAAGAGAGCAAACGTATAGGGTCACTACTTGTTGGATCTCTTCTTTCTAACCGATTCTTAGTATTACGTACCCACTTAACACTCATGCAATAGAAAAACTACCCACAACTAAAGTAAGACAAGCACAAAAGAATAGATAGCAAAACTTTTTTTTTTTTTGATGATTTTTTTTGAATTTTTTTTTATTTTTTATTTTTTCTTTTTGGGAGCTTACCAGGATCCGGGTTGCTCAGTCAATTCTCGAGGTATGCTGTATGAAACTGTCTTTATCATACTTGTGAGGCATGGCGACCTCCATCGATACAACTATTATTGCAAGTTGTTCTTCTCGAATTCAATAAAAGAAAAGGAAAATATAAAACAAAGCAAACAAAGCACTCATTTACCAAAAGAAAGTGAAAAATAACATGGAACTGCTCAAGAACAGCGCCAAAAACTTGTTTGAGATTTAAATGTAACAAGCGTGCGGATCGTGTAGCTACGGTTCGAACACGATAGAGCACCACTTTATTTTTATTTCTTTTAATAATGCGAAAGTGAACTGATTAATGATTGTGATCCAATTCTAATTACCGTCCTAAACATATGTATCTAAAATAACGCCCTAACCATTCGTCATCTAAGAATTTAAAGACGCAAGCCATAATTAAAATTAAATAAATAAATAACTGAAAATAAACAACCCACTAATAAAAAAAAAAAATAAATAAAGGAAAAAAATGCTGAAATAAAAATAAAGTAAAAGAAAGGGAATAAAGCTAGAGAGAGACTCACAAGTAGGTTTCTCTACTTAGCCCGAGGGATGCATCATAATATGAGCTTCCCTACTTGACCGAGAGTCACTCTTACAAGGGTTTCTACTTGACTTTAGGAAAGGGAGACAATTAAAATAAAAACAATAAATTGATGGTTCTATGGTTAGGAGGGCAAAGCCAACACATACACTAGCCATGAACCTTGGGGAGAGGGATAGCAATAATGTAACGATGAAAATAAAAATCCTAAATTAAGAAAGAAAGGGTAGTCAGAAGAGGGAATGAGATGGGGAGAGAAGACTACGAAGGAGCCTACTTACTTGAATCAATGCTTGAACTTAAAAAAAATTGCTCCACGGCTCGTGATCTTGTCACCTAGATCTAAGCCTAGAACTATAACTTAAAAATTACAACTCAATTGCATAAATCATAAACATAAAAGGCTGAATAAAAATAAAAAGTGCTTGCATTAATTGACATAAAAAAAACTATTACAAAAGTGATTAAAGCAAAAATAGAGAAGAACTAGAACTAAAAAGAGAGCAAGAGAAAGAGAGAGCAACTAAAAAAAAACTAGAAGAAGAATGAATTGTCTCCCCTCCTCTTACATGAATTGTATTTATAGGGAATGAGGAGGTAGAGTAACAATTTTCTCTTTCCTAAAAGGGAGAAACCCACAATTGATTGTGAGATCTTTTGAGTCCAAAAGTGCTAAGGTGGAGGAGAGAGAAGAGAGAAATAAATTTCCTATAATTTTTTTTGCTTATTTTTTTTTTTTTTCCTAATTTATTTTTCTTCTTTTTCTCTCTCCTAGGGACGATTTTCTTCTTCTTTGTGTGATTTGGACAATATTTGGTGATGATGTGGAGGAGAGCTTTTTTCTCTTTCCTTTTTTTTTTCTTCTCTTCTTGCTTCCACGATTTTCCTTTCCTTTTTTTTTTTTTTCTTTTTCTTCTCTTCTTGCTTCACGATTTTCCTTGCTTCTAATTTGATGTGGAAATTTCCTCCATGCCCTTAGTGCTTTAAGTGAGTGAAAAGCAGGAAATCTTCAACAAAATCTTCTAAAAAACAACCATAAAAGATTCGAACTTGAGACCTCTTGGTGAGCAAGAGAATTTTGTACACCATAGCTCACCAATTAAGCTAGGTAGTTGTTGTTCCCAAAAAACAAATCTTTAATCACTTAAGGATGTGGTCCATCGATCCTTGTTGGCATTTGGAGTATTCCTTGTACCTCCGGGACAATTGCAAACGGGCTGGTTCCATCTCGGTTCGATTCGATCCATTATTCTTTTTCGACCAAAAGAATAATCATTTGTACTGGTGACCAAACGAATGTGTACTTTTAATTGAACATGTCCATCTTGCTCGAATTTCGTCCTCTTCGCAACCATGAAAAGAAATAGGACCTCTTACGTGTAAAATTGAAGATATAGCCCGATAGTCCTTAAGGCCTTGAAAATATAAAACCCGTAAAAAGAGTAAAACCCAAGGTAGTTCCATTCTAAATATGTAAAATGCATGTTTTACTACCCTAGATTTCACACATAAATGTGCTCATCACTCTACCTAATGCACTGTTTTTTCTTTCCCATAATGAGCTTGTTCATCCATAAGAAGAAAACTTTATGGATTGATTCATTTGAGTGATGAATGACAAATATAAATCATTAAAAAAAAAATCATATAAAACGTGAGCACCCAATGACAACTTACCTTTAAAAAAAAAAAATCAAATAACTACTCATGTTTCATTCTAAGAGTTGGTTTTTTGGGTGCGGCATTTTTATGAAACCATTTAGGAATCTTATTTGGTTTTGATTTCTACCTCTAACATTAATAATTGAATCAAACCGAATTATTATATTAGTAATTCAAAATGGCACCATTTAACACCTTTAACTTTTTTTTTCATTATCGAGGTTGTCCATACCTTTGGCCGACAACCCCCCACCCCCACACACACGAGTCAGATCAGCACCGGCTCCTATGAGAACCATGAAAACTGTGGGGCTGGCCCCAACTCCCAAGGGGTAAGAGGAGTTTGAACTCACTCTCTCTCCCATTCTCTGGGGAGTGAATCAGGTTCACGTACGAGAATGTACGAGAACGGTCCTAATCTGTGGATATAGAATCAATTTTCTCTTTCTTCATTTAATAGATTCTATATCTACGAATCAGGTGTGTACGAAAACATTCTCTTACATGAACTTGATCCATTCACCATTCTCTGGGTGTCATTTCACATATGCCCTTACAGAAAAATTTAAAAAGGTGTCGTTTCACATGAGAGTTGAGAGATGAGAAGCGTAGGGTACGCTTCCCCATAAAGGAACTGTTTCCCTCCACAACTATATATAGACCATGGAGTTAAGCTTTGGTTTGCATCAAAGCAGCTAGCAATGGCTCTTCATTTCCCCATCCTATCCACACCTTCCTCCTCCTCCTCCTCCTCCAAAGCCTTCATTTACTATAGAAGTTTCCCACAAAGATCTCTCACCCATCAATGCATGATCTCATCAAACATCAAATCCCTTGCAAACACTCATTCCTGTGAGCCAACAACAACAACTATTAGGAGATCAGCAAACTACCAGCGTACCATCTGGGATTTCAATTTCCTGCAATCCTTAAACAGTGATTACAAGGTGAGAGCATTTGACTAAGATGACAATAAATTTCAGCTTCTTCAACTTTTTTTCTCCAAACACTAACTTTCATAGGTGTGTTATGCTACAGGGGGAGGCCAACAAGAGCAAAATTAAGAAATTGAAAGATGAAGTAAGGAGTAGACTTGATGATGGAACCATGGATCAGTTAAGTCTGCTCGAACTGATCGATGATATCGAAAGACTTGGGTTAGGATATCTCTTTGAAGAGGAGATCAAGCAAGCCATGGATACCATAGTTTCAATGGAAGATATGCAAACTAGAACAGAGAAGAGTTTCCATGCTACAGCTCTTCTATTTAGGCTCCTTAGACAACATGGGTATAAGGTGCACCAAGGTAAAATAGAACGCATCTCTCTCTCTCTCTCTCTCTCTCTCTCTCTCACAGAAATCAATTTTAAACTTGTGAATTAGGTATGTTCAATCACTTGAAAGATGAGACAGGAAACTTCAAGGCTAGTTATGATGCAAAGGAATACTAAGTTTGTATGAAGCTTCACACTTTGCTGTAGAAGGAGAAAGTATCTTGGAGGAGGCCAAAGACTTCACAGTGAAAGCTCTAAAGGAGATTAAGGGTAGTATAGAACCAAACTTAGCAAAACAAGTGAATCATGCCTTGGAGTTTCCCCCTTCACTGGAGGGTGCCAAGGGTAGAGGCTAGGTGGTATATTGACATCTATGAGAAAAAGAAGAACTCAACTGCTGCCTTAATTGAACTAGCTAAGTTGGATTTCAACATTGTCCAAGCAATACATCAGGAAGATGTAGCTGAATTATGAAGGTCTGTTCAAAAAAATATCGGCCTAAACTGACCGAAATCTTCAAGTTGTCTCAGTTTTGGGCCTCGCCGAAATAAAACCCGGTTGAGACCCAAGTTTCGACTCTGGGTTTCGGCCCGAAACTGAGATCTCAATCCTTGCACACACAAGACCATCCATTCTAATTATGTATATTCATTTTTGTTTTTCTTGTTCTTCTTAGATGGTGGAAAACTTTGGGGCTTGGAGAGGAGATGAGTTTTGCTAGAGATAGTCTAATCCAAAACTATTTATGGACAATGGGATGGAACCCTGAGCCTCAATTTAGTAATTTCAGGATAGAAAATGCTAAGGTTTGTATTCTATTAACAGTGATCGATGATATGTATGATGTCTATGGTTCCTTGGAAGAACTTGAACTTTTTACTGATGCTGTGGAGAGGTAGGTTTAGTGATTCTATCTTAATTGATAATTTTCTAGACTATCTTTTATCTCAACTAGCTAGTGATCTCATTCCATAATTTAATGTTACTTTTAGATGGGATCTCAAGGCAATGGAACAACTTCCAGACTACATGAAGATATGCTTCTTGGCTCTTTTCAACTCTGTTAATGAAATGGGTTATTTCCATCTCAAGGAACATGGAATTGACAGCATACCTTTCCTAAAGAAAGCGGTATCGCAACTAACCTTTACTTTCACTATTATCTGTTTCACGCTTTTCACAGTGCCCCCTGGGGGGAAAACATGGGCTGTGTGTGGGCATGGGACGCTGTTAAAATCCTTTCTTAATCTTTTCCGACAAGCATAGCTTATCTACTATTACAAATTTTGATTGCAGTGGGTAGTGCAATTGAAAGCATACTTATTAGAGGCAAAGTGGTATCACAACAATCATAAAACAACATTCGAAGAGTACCTCGACAATGCAATGACTACCGTAGGAAACAATCTTTTATTCACTCATGCATTTTTCTCCTTGGGACAAACTCTTCGAGAAGATATGTTAGATTGTGCATCACAATATCCAAGTCTCTTCCATTGGACATCAATGATAGTTCGACTTGCTGACGATTTTGGGACTTCAAGGGTATGTTAACCTACTATCATCTCATTCCTTCTATTATTTATTATCAGCGAGAAAGAACACTCCTAGTCCGCGTTCCCATGGGGAAGTGGAGGGGGCTTTGAAAAGACAGCCCTGCCTCGCTTCCACTTCCCCATGTGTCTGGGAATGGGAAGCGGACGGAGAGAGTTCTCTTCCCCTTATTATTAGAAGATCAATTGTGTTTTCTTTCTTTTCATTGTCACTATTCTTTTCTCCATGTAGGCTGGATTAGAGAGAGGTGATGTACTGAAATCAATGCAATCTTACATGCAACAAACTGGTGCTTCTGAGGATGTTGCTCGTAAGCATATAAAGAATATGATTAGTGAAGCATGGAAGAAAGTTAATAATGATCTATACACTAATGGTTTTCTTCTTCCTCAACCTTTTATCATGACCATGATAAATCATGCCAGAATGTCAATATGCATGTATCAATATGGAGATGGCCATGCTGAGCTAGATGATGAGAGTGTACATCGAGCCAATTCAATGTTGTTTGAACCTATTCCATTGTTGAAGGATGCTTAAGGGCCTTCTCTTCTCTCCCCCTCCCCCCTTTTCTCTTCTTATCTTTCTATTCCTTTCCTCCTTGTAACAAAAAGTATTGTTGTAATAGATGGTTGAA
Organism: Macadamia tetraphylla; assembly: GCA_022985045.1. Classification (NCBI taxonomy): domain Eukaryota; kingdom Viridiplantae; phylum Streptophyta; class Magnoliopsida; order Proteales; family Proteaceae; genus Macadamia; species Macadamia tetraphylla. The sequence continues at coordinate 79,198,917 of CM040961.1, forward strand.
ATGTTTTTAGAAACAAACTTGAATGTTGCAAGGAACTTGATGGCTGATCGTAGAGAGTATCATTGGCTTCTATATCTATTCTACTTTTTAAGTGGTTGTTCTAAATTTCATGATTTTTCTTGTTTATTTTGGTGGATCAATTATAAATATTTTCTCACTCCCCATACTTACCCTACATTTACTTAAACTTCTTACGCCAACTTTCACATACGATTCCTCCCACCTTAAAAAAATAAATAAATAAACTTCTACCTCTCCTTCTCCCCTACTACTTAAAAAAGGCCCAAATTTCTTCCATCAATCACTTTGCGTTATGCGGAAAAAGAGGAAGAAGAAGTGGGCTCCATTTTTGTCAATTAAATGAAAATAAGAGAAAAAGAACAATGCCAGGCTGGTCTCGCTTACACCCTAGACACAAGCGAGTACAAAAAAACCACGTTGCCCCCTTCGTATGTTGAAGATGCTCCTGCATACCCTCTCATTGACCCCGTGGCACAAGAGCTAAGTTGTACTATTATAACATATTGATCACAGGTTCAAAACTTGAAAACAACCTCTTTTACGAAGCAAGGGGTAAGGCTACGTACACTTGCCCCTCCTAGACCCTACAGTATCAGGAGCCTCCTGCACTAGGTTGCTCTAATCAAATGTAAGAAATTTGGGTAAAGGAGTCTTGAGTAAATATAGGATAAGTATAGAACAGTAATTGAATTTTTCCATTTTCCTTCGGTTCATTTATTTCTCCTTTTCTGTCGATTTCTATTCAACCAAACACGACCTTAGTATCCAAAATGCTCATCCACTTGCTGAAATGGCAACACAGCCTGAAATAAAACCTCACACTCTCGTCTACTCTCAACTCTCCGGCCGCCGCTGCAAGTATCTTGTCTCCCGCCTTTCCACCTCCAGCGTCGACCGAAGATCACCCCCATCAGTTCGGCGACTCAGGTGAGTCCTATCCCTCTCTCTCTCTCTCCCTTGTTTGGAAGATTCAATCTCTGCTTTTGGGGGAAATTTATGCCCCTTCCGTCCCCCTGATGCATGGAAGTGGTCATCAGTTTTCATGTCCTAATTCTCAGCAATTAACCAGTGTACTGCAGGAAAAACAGCATCATATTGCAAAAACCAGTTTCTCAGGGCTGATGTACAGTGATATTGCTCAGTCCTTTCAACTTTGAGTTTTCACTACTGCTTTGGCTTTAAACGATAGAGCGCCCTCACTATCACGTTTCAATTGCTATCCAAATTGATTTTCATTGACCCATGGATTATAATTGCCTTATGGCTTGTGAATGCTAGTTCTGTCTGTGCATCAAGCCTTGTGCTTTAACATATTGAATTGATCTAAACCTTGGAAGTACACTGGATAATAAATGGTTGATGATGTTTGGGTTCTTGCACTAGCCTTGTTTATTGATATATTGTCTTTGATGAATCTATCTTTCCGTTTTGGAACTGCCCTAGGTACTAAACAAACATAAGCTTGGTTCTGTTATACATTATATTATGATGTATAAATGGAAGTTATTTCAATTTTATTTCAGTTTTCATATCATTTGTATGTTATGAACCTATGATGATTGATTAATAATGTGAATAGTTACACCAAATATTAAAAATGAACATCCAAATTTTCTCCCTAAATTTTTTATAGCTAAATGAATAATTCCGGAATCAATCTAAATCTGAATTTTATCTATTTTAAGTCCACTTTCTTTTCCGGATTCTTAAGTTAACAAAATGATTAATCCCAAATTTTGCCTTTCGAATAATCCCCAATCCAAAATTTTCAGCTATGCTTTCTCTATCTATACCATGATATTTCCCTCCCTACAACTTTTGTCAGTACTCCTCCCCACCCACCCACCCACCCACCCACCCACCCACCAAAAAATATTTTTTTGTTTTTTGGCGAAAGGTAATAGTATCATGACTCTTTCTGGTCAGTTTGCTGGATCAATTTGTAGGTTTTGATTTCGTGAGTAGGCCGTTATAGAGTAACCTTCTTTCTTGTCTCGGCATTGAAAGGGGCAGTCAAATTGTGGCTTATTTCTTTGGTGTTGTTTTTCTTTTTGAGGACAATTTGTTTTTATACCCTTGTTTATTTCAATGCTCTTTTTCTTTCATCTGCAAATGACAACATGGGTTTTCTGTTGACAATGAGAGTTTAGCTTCTTAAGGTATTTAACAACTTCAGTTCTTATATTTGGCTTCTCTCAGGATGCTTAGTATCAAATACTCTGCAGCCATTATTACCCAAAGATTGGAATCAGTGAATATTTCTGGAAAAGCTAATTTCTCTGTTGTAAGCACCCTCGTCAAATTTTGGGCAATTATTTTTCTGAGATTTTTCAATTTAGATATATATATTTTTTTCTTTTTAATGATGTTTGGATTTTTTTTCGGATGGTATTTCTCAGCTATGTGCTGCTAAAGGCCCAAGACCAAGATATCCACGAGTATGGAAATCTAAGAAGAGAATAGGCACCATCTCCAAGTCGCAAAAGCTTGTTGACTGTGTGAGGTCCTCTTTCTTTATTATTGTCTTAATCTGTATTGTTGGATCTTCTTTGTGGTGTTAATAAGTTATGAAGCACATTAAGCTTTATTGCATTTCAAATTCCAAGGAAAATGTGAGAAATTTTTTAATTTCAGTTTGCATTTATTAACTTGTGATTCTGGCTATGTTTATTCAGATAAAAGGATTGTCAAATGTCAAAGAGGAAGTTTATGGGGCTCTTGATTCTTTCATTGCTTGGGAGTTGGAGTTTCCTTTAATCGCCGTAAAAAAAGCTTTGAAAACCCTAGAGAAGGAAGGAGAGTGGAAGAGGATAATTCAGGTATTGTTTATCATCCTTCTTTTCATCTGTCCCAAAAGAAAGAAAAAGAAATAATTTTGAGGATTTATTTTCTTACTTATTCAACAAGTATGTTGGCTTATGGGGATACAGGTGACAAAGTGGATGTTAAGTAAAGGCCAAGGAAGAACAATGGGAGCTATTGTATGTTGTTAAATGCTTTGGCACAAGATGATAGACTGGAAGAAGCTGAAGAACTTTGGAACAAAATATTTTCTGAAAATCTGGAAAGCTTGCCTCGTGTTTTTTCATCAAAATGATTTCAATTTATTATAGCAGGGGATGCATGAGAAATTGTTTGAGGTATTTTACTTGTCAATCCATTGCTATTTTACTTGTCATCCCATTGCTAACTTGTTAATTTGATGCAAAGTAAAAAATAAGTAGTTATGGCTGTCATGGAAGTCGCATAAAAAAATGACAAGCTTTGGTGAAAACCAATGAGTGCAAAGAGCGTGGCCATGTTTAAAATACTCATCGAAATAGTCGGCTGAGTGCTCTGAATGCCTAAGTTTTCCACCTTTTGATGCATATACCTCGGTATATTCTGCATAACCACTATGATTTACTTCACCTAATTGCACATGTTTCAGTTCTAATATCATAGCTTCATTATTGTTCATTTAAATTTAGGCATGTACTCATGATCGAGCAGCCTTCTTGTATGAAAATTTCGTCCTTTAGATAATATAAGAAATATGAAACATGCTTGTTTGAGTTTTAAAAATGTAACATAGCGTACGGATCGGTGTAGCTACGAGTCGAACACAAGGAGAGCATTCACTTTATTTTTTTATTTCTTTTAATAATGCGAAAGTGAACTGATTAATGATTGTGATCTAATTCTAATTACCGTCCTAAAATAACGTCCTAACCATTCGTCATCTAAGAATTTAAAGACGCAAGCCACTAATTAAAATTAAATAAATAAATAACTGAAAATAAACAACCCATAATTAAAAAAATAATAATAAAGGAAAAAATAAAAGCTGAAATAAAAATAAAGAAAAAGAAAGGGATAAAGCTAGAGAGAGACTCACAAGTAGGTTTCTACTTACTTGAGGATGCATCATAATATGAGCTTCCTACTTGACCGAGAGTCACTCTTAAAAGGGGTTTTCTACTTGGCTTTAGGAAAGGGAGACAATTAAAATAAAAGCAATAAATTGATGGTTCTATGGCTAGGAGGGCAAAGCCAACACATACACTAGCCATGAACCTTGGGGAAAAGGATAGCAATAATGTAACATTGAAAATAAAATCCTAAATTAAGAAAGAAAGGGTAGTCAAGAGGGAATGAGAGGAGGAGAGAAGACTACAAGGAGCCTACTTACTTGAATCAATGCTTGAACTTAAAAAAAATTGCTCCACTGACTCGTGATCTTGTCACCTAGATCTAAGCCTAGAACTATACCTTAAAAAAAATTACAACTCAATTGCATAAATCATAAACATAAAAAGGTGAATAAGAATAAAAGAGTGCTTGCATTAATTGACATAAAAACTATTACAAAAGTGATTAAAGCAAAAATAGAGAAGAACTAAAACTAAAGAGTGAGAGAGGGAGAGAGAGAGCAACTAAAAAAACTAGAAGAAGAATGAATTGTGTCTCCTCCTCTTACATGAGTTGTATTTATAGGGAATGGAGAGGTAGGGTAACAATTTCTCTTTCCTAAAAGAGAAAACCCACACTTGATTGTGAGATCTTTTGAGTCCAAAAGTGCTAAGATGGGGGAGAGAGAAGAGAAATAAATTTTGAGAAATTTCCTAAAATTTTTTGCTTATTTTCTTTCCTTTTTTTTTCTAATTTATTTTTCTTCTTTTTTTCTCTCTCCTAGGGACGATTTTTTTCTTCCTTTGTGTGATTTGGACAATCTTTGGTGATGATGTGGAGGAGAGAGAAGATTTGGACAATTTTGGTTCTCCCCTTTTTTTCTCTTTCCTTTTTTTTTCTTCTCTTCTTGCTTCCACGATTTTGCTTTCCTTTTTTTTTTTTTTTTTTCTTCTCTTCTTGCTTCCACGATTTTTCTTGCTTCTAACTTGATGTGGAAATCCCCTCCATGCCCTTAGTGCTTTAAGTGAGTGAAAAGCAAGAAATCTTCAACAAAATCTTCTAAAAAAAACAACCATAAGATTCGAACTTGAGACCTCTTGGTGAGCAAGAGAATTTTGTACACCATAGCTCACCAACTAAGCTAGGTAGTTGTTGTTACCAAAAACAAATCTTTAATCACTTAAAGATGTGGTCCATCGATCCTTGTTGGCTTTTGGGAGTATTCCTTGTACCTCGGACAATTACAAACGGTGTTCGCATCTCGGTTGTTCGATCCATTATTCTTTTTTCGACCAAAAGAATAATCATTAACGGTGACCAAACGAATGTGTACTTTTAATTGAACACGTCCATCTTGCTCAGAATTTCGTCCTCTTCGCAACCATGGAAAGAAATAGGACATCTTTACGTGTAAAATTGAAGATATAGCTCCCGATAGTCCTTAAGGCCTTGAAAATATAAAACCTACAAAAAGAGAGCAAAACCCAAGGTAGCTCCATTCTAAATATGTAAAATGTATGTTTTACTACCCTAGATTTCACACATAAATGTGCTCATCAGAATTCCCCCACACTTAGACTTTGCTAGTCCTCGAGCAAAACAAAAAGAAAAAGAATAAAGATAAAAAAAAACCTAACTCACTTTCGTAGGAATCACGGTTGCACTTAGCATGTGCAACAAGCCTTTAAACCCCTAGGTCACCCCTAGTGGACGAGTTGTGTCTCGTGGGTGTTTGCAGTGAATATACACCCAAAATTCAGAATAAACAAATCCCAACTTTGGCTAAAGGTAAGGCTCATACCGATCCGGAACAAAGATAATTTCTCTTACAAGGGACCCCCACACTTGAACTTTTATTACCCTTTATCAATTCCAGGCACTAGCATATTTCTTAATTTGGAACTCACCTCGCTCTTCCAAAACATCCTTATCTTAAGGCAAAACCACTTGTGAAGAAATAGGAACCAATGACTAAGGCGTTGGAGTGTTTTTGACCAAACATGTTACCAAACAATAATGACATTTGCACATTTTTTTCTTTTTTTTTTTAGAATAATAAACTCTATTCTACTCCACTACTTTTGGCACGAATGACATGGTGGAGCAAACACGACACCTAAGTTACTATGTAGCTTCGCTTTTGCATATGTCCACAAAGCGGTGATGCTAGAGTTACTTGAAGTTTCCTCCCAAGGAATTTCGATCAAGATACCACGCTTCCCGAGGCGCAATGCCTGCTCTATTTCCCAAAGGAATCAACTCTTATTCTTCTTTATACCACATTTCTCATCTCATTTAAAATTGTGCATTTATCAACCCATCCCAAAATTTAAAAAAGAAGGTCTCAACTCCAAATCAAAAGTACAAGGAACCCACAGACTTACATATGGTCCATCACCATAAAACAGGGTCTCTTATTTTCAAAAGAAAGTCCCATCTCAAGACACATGCTTGTTTC
>CM040961.1:79205386-79219707 GCA_022985045.1 Macadamia tetraphylla
TACTTAATCCATTAAAAAAAAAAAAAAGGGAAATAGACCCATTAGTGGGTGATAAGGAATAAAAAAAGAGGCCTTCGCCAAAGGGCAGAAACTTTGCCCGTTTTTGGTTTTGGTTTTGAAAGAAATAAGAGAAAAAAAAAGGTTTTGGATTTCCCTTAAGGAAAATAAATAAAAATTCCCAATTTAATAAAAAATGCAAATTTTCCCTTTAAAAGCCAAAGACAAAAAAAAAAAATTTTAAAATTTATTTAATGTCCTTTAAATAAAATTTTTAAACAATGCAAATTTTCCAACAAAAAAACCCTAAAATAAACCCCCTAAACAAATTTCCATAGAGAAAAAAATTTTAATATTTAAACAATTAAAAGAACCCCAAAAAAACCATAAAAAATTTTCCCCTTAAAACATTTGTAAGGTTTTTTAATATTACCCCAAAATAAAATTTTCCTCAAACCCCCCAAAAAAAGGGAATGAATTTTTGAATAACATAAAAACCTTTTTTTTTTTTTTTTAGTTACAAGAAATTCCTATACCAATTAGCTTACCACGCTCATAAGAGGCTATATTGCCTGAAAGACCTCCCCGTTTTCCCATGATCCCCCCATTTGCTACAATGTTGGGTCGCTTTCCACATCTTGTGATTCTATACTTTTCTCTTTGGTCGGCTCCATTACGTAGTTCTAGGAGGCCTCACAACAACGTAGGCCCCTATGGGTGATTCCAAGGACATATCATGGTTAGGGAAGGGTTGATTGGTTCTTCATACGCTTAAAATATGCCTCTTTATGATACTCATGTGAAACATAATTCAGAGTTGTCCAAAACTTCTATCGCTGAGATGCATGAATACAGGGAGACTCTTTTCTCCCACGCCTTTGAACAAGATCTCAAACTTAAGTCAACTGAAAGGGGTACTTGGGCCCCCCTCAACTTCAAACCCGACATCAAGATCGCTTAACGGTCAGCCCTCGATTCATTTAACTCGCTTTTAGAATCTTGTTAATCTTAGGGCCCACATCATATTTCCACTTAATTAATTTCTGCCACGCTTATACATCATCTCCATCTGTTTTACCCTTATCGCTCAAGAGTTGCATTATGGGGTTCACATTGCTTTAATATCCATGCATTATATGTCTCGCATAATTGGAAGTCAACTTGTCATAACGATTTGTGAATAGACAATTAGCCCATTTCCGTCCATTGTCATTAACCTATATATGCATCTTCCGAGATACCCTTATATCACCCATATGATTGTTAAAGTCTAAAGTTGTCCGTGCATATGCCGCATCAGAATAATACTTCTAAAGCATTCTTCAAAATTACATAGGTTTAAGATTCTTCTTAAAATTTTCCTTTAAATGGCGAAGACAAAACGCATGGTGGACATCCCCAAAGACATAACGCACCCCATCAATTATGGATTGATGCCTATCGACAAAAAACAATATGTTCAAGGTTGTCTAATGCCATGTTAAGTTGCTCTAAAACCATGTCCAATCGAGTGATTCTCACCAGAGACAATTGCGAAGGGCCCGAAAAATCCCATCATCTGCATCCATTGCGTACAGAAAGGGGTGCTAAGAAACCCGGATTTTATGAAGGTGCCATCAATGAACAATAAGTCTACATCCGCCCCAAGTCTCGCAAACAAATAATAGGCTACAAATAGTCTTGTAAATTTACCATCATCATCAACCTCATATTTAGCATGGCTCCTGTGGTTTGTCTCAATAACCTTATTACAATACCAAGGGATGTCAGATAAGATTCCTTGAAAGATCCAAACACTTTATCATTTGCAACCTCCTTTGCCCCCCAACACCGCATGTAACTCAATTCTAGGTGATTAGTCTCTTTTCATATCAATAATGATTTCATTGAGGATACTTGGGAGTGTCTCAACTTTCTCAACCACAAGATAGCTTTAGAGATCATGTACCTTCACCTTGTCAATGAACCGAGATCCGGGGGATGTTTGTACACCTTGGTACTTATGAATCCTAAACATTCCACTCGGCTTGACATGACTTGCCCTAATTGACCAATAACATCCCTCAACTGCACACTCAACAATAACCTCGCTTTTTCACCCGCTTTGTCAAATAACGGAAACCATTTGCAAAGCAAATTGAGCAACCGATTGTCGAAAGTCAATTGCGACTTAAACATCCCTCCCACACCTCTATTGCTTTCTCCCAAAATATGGTTAGTACTTTGTTCTGGTGTCTCACTTAAACATGTAATAACCATGTCACAAGTCTCATCAACATTCCCCTCATCCATATGCCGAGACTGGGAAAAGTAACACCTGATTCTATCGGGAAATTTTAAAAAAAAAAAAAAATGTTTACATCTCATTACAGCCATAAAAATTTAAAAACTTAAGCTAAACAAACCCACAAACTACAACAAATAATGTACCGGGGCCCCTAGTGATCACTTTCCCATAGAGCCATCATCCCTTGACACAATTACATCCACTATGGCACTCAAAAACTTAAAATCCAACATATTTTGGAGGTCTAAGTCTCCCCTTTAAAGGGTAATAGGAGCACATCTACCCCGGCACTAACCACTTCAATAAAACACCATCGGGGTGAAATTCCATGATGAACAAACCCTTTTCCAAGAACTGGGGGAAATTCATTGTTCCATCCATACTAATTGCAATAGATTCACCTCCCTCCTTCATATATGTTCCATCAAAATCTTTTTCTAACACTCCACCATAATCGGCATCCAATAATTTAACCCCGACATCTTTTCCCATATTTGTAATCCTCACAAGGCAAAAGATTGAGAATTTTGCATTTTAACATGGCTTTTACTATGATACAATCGAAGGAGAGCAGAAAAAATGAGAGGATTTAAGAAGCCCAATAGAAGCAACAATATAATCGCAATGGTTTTTAAATGGGAAATACATTAAAAGAATATAAATCTAACTTGAAACTCTATTTTCAACTTATTAGAGACCTCCCCCTCCACAAGGCAGTAAAAGTCTTCCCCCTAGCAAAAAATATAAAAAAAAAGGAATTTTCATGGAATTTTCAAGAGCGTAAAATAAACTTTCCAAAAAATATATGAACAATAAGAGCAAAATAAAAATCCAAATCCGACATTCCTCTATCCCCCATCATGCTATTTTCATTCTTACATTCTATTGGTTCTCTATTCTTAGTTGGGCTTTCCCCATTTCGTACATTATCCACTTGTCTAGTTTATGTTTCGTTATAACCCCAATTTTCTACTCAATTTGGAAGCCTTTTTTAAGTGAACTTCTCAAAATCGGACAATGGACTTGATTTTTTAAAAAATTTTACCGCCATGCTTATGGTTTCATATTGCTGCTTAATATAATAAGAATAATTTAAAATTAAAAAAAAAAAAAGGGCTCCCATTGTTACTATTCTTAATTATATATACCCCCCATCAATTATTTTTTTTCGGGGTTTTGACTTTCCTATTTGATGAAGGAAATATTCAGATCTCCCCAATCCAATATTGAATTTCCATCAGATTTTGCAATCCACTTTAAAACTCCCAAAGAGGACTTGACCTTATTTCCGGGCTCATTTGAACATTTGACTTGCTGAATTCAATTTTCGCTTTAGCCTAGTTACGTAACCATTCACCGAGATTTTGATTTCTAAGGATTTTGAATTCCTAAGTCGAGGCAATTTAGAACCCTATCATAGAGACTAAACTCAGCCCAACTATAATTTGCTACGATACTTAATCACTAAAAGATTCGGGAAAAATTTGAGATATTTTTTTTGAAGAGTTTAGTCTTTAAGGGGGGGGGACCACTTAAAGCCTACATAGTGGCGACCCAAATTTTCCTTCATCAACTCTCTATGTAACCCATCAAATTGACCCCCCTTGGGAGAAAGTTTAAAATTTGGTTCCGCTTAACAAAACATTGTCATCACATTTCATGAATGCTTCTTCTCTAAAAACCCCTTTAAAATTTTAATACAATAAAACCATTTACCCCCTTTGTAGCCTTGCTCACCAAGATCATAACAAGTACAAATTTAATGAATCTTATGAATTTCCAAATTTTGAGTTGTTTTACTGATTTGATGCTTCAAATAGATTAAAATAATCAGAAGAAAACCAATCACAAATTTCAAAGATTTAGGAAAAATCAAAGTTAGTGCACTCAAACCAATAGTTGCCATGCACAAACAAAAATTAAATGACCATGTAAGAAAAAAGGGGGTCCCTAAATGAAAGAGAAAACTAGTCTCCAAGTGCAACTATCCAATCAGTTTGCATTTGAAGCACACATCAAACGAAATCCAAGTTCTCAATAAATATAGCTGATATGATTAAACCGAGTCCATTTCTCAAAAATCAACCTTCAATATTGTGACCATATGTTTTAGGAACCAATACACATCAACATCAGCCTCAAACTTGAATTGCAAATCACATTAAGACACTAAAAACAAAAATTGAACTACTTTGGGAAACCCCACAACAAAAAAGGTTAACAACAAAAATCCGAAAAAATCAATAGGTAAGGAGTAAAGTAAGACCTATATGCCCTTATCCTAAGTGGCCTTCTATGAGCAAAGTTTTCCTTCCACGATGAATGGGAATTAGAGTCAAATTTCGCAGCTATGCTCACAATAAATTGGTCCATCGGAGATTCAGAGAGGAACCCAGCGAAAATTTGGTATGGTTTAGACATTCCAAGCTCCCAAACTTTTTAAAAACAGAATGATCAAAACAATCGGGTTTCATAAGCCATCACACGTTGTTCCGAAGCTTAGAAATGAAGTTGAAATACATTTGTGATAGCCCCCCCTAATAGAAGGCAATGAGCAAAAAGCACCCGACATTTTAAATTTTCTATTGCTTACCTCAAGTTATGGGAAGAAGATGACCGATGGTAAGGTTTGTTGATCCCAACAGAAAACACTCACGAGACCCACGAACAAACATGGGAATGGGATTCTTCGATTCTCAAAAAGAAAAAAAAAAGAACAACAGTTTCAAAAAAAAAAACGTATGACATGGAAAATAGGCTGAAAACACAATCTTTGCTCACCTCCCATGAACATCCAACCCAAGAAGATGAACGATATCGGGTTTTGAGGTTTTTCCCCCTTTTTCTTTTTTCCCATGGAGATGGAGCAGAGCGAGCCGGAGCCCAGCAGCACCAAGAAACGACGGAACAACAAACGGTTCCAAGAGAAGAAACTTCAGAATCGAACCCGGGGGAGAGCACTCACGAAACACCGGTTCTCTCCTCCTCTTCTCTCTCGTGTGTGAATGAGAAGTCGATGGGTGAGTCACGGGTTCTTCCCTCAGTCCTTCTCCCCTGCCTTTCCCTCCATTCTATTTAAGCCCTAAATCTCCTAAACCAGCAACAAGTCTCCTCCTCTCGAAATCCATAGTCCAAGACTCAACAACCGAAATCACCATCGCCATTCTTTTCCTTTCGGGAAAAACATAGTCCCCAAGAAACTTAAGCCCCAAGAGCGATCGGGTCATCGGACTTTAAAGAATCGATTGTAGAAGACGATTAGAAACAAAATCGGGAAATTTTTTTACCGATTGGGAAAATGAATCGAGTTCAATGCGAGGGGTACGGTCCGGGATGGCTTCCACTGTTTGGGTATTTCGGGAACCCAAAATGGTTTTGGGTATATATGTTGAGTGAAACCCATCGTGGGTATTTCGGTAAAACCAAACCCAATACTAGGTAATCAGGTAATTTTCCCTTTTTTACTGCAGCTTTGAGTGCCGAACAATATCACAATTAATTTCATGTCTTCAAAGTACATAAATATGGTAGTGAAAGCAGATCTGATTGAATATGGTCACTCACTCAGACTATATTTTTTAAAAGAGAATTAATTACAAACAAAATATTTAGGAAATGTCAAAAATGTGAAAGGACAGTGGGAGGAAAAAAGGGCATTTTTTAATTAGCTAGAATAGAACCCATCAAGATAACCATGAGTACATACCTTCTGAAATCATTTTTTAGGTAGAATTCTACGAGAAGAAAACCACATAATTAATGATCTGAATTAAAAGATTTTATTTAATATTCTACTCTTTAGAAGGGGGGAAAAATAGTTCTATTGGAAGAAAGAAAACAGAAAAGAACCCATACTTTATATAATGACAAACGTACGTATTTAAAAACAAACATATAATGACAGTATGCTTAAAAGTTCACAGCAACATGAGGATTCAACTTTCTTTGAAACCCCGGGAAAATTTTGATATAAATATATGTGATGATTTTGCTCAATTCATGAGATGCCTTCCCATATTATATTTCTTGACTATTTATTTATAGAGTTGCTTGCCCCTCTACAACCCCTCACCCAAAAAAAAAATAAATAAATAAATCCTTTCAAGAGTAATAAATTCCTCTAACTATAACCTCCTCTGGAGCATAAATGTAGATAATTGTGAAGGTTCCGGGATACATATCCGAGCTCCAAAGAGAAGAGAAGTTGAGGCCTCAGGTTGATGGAACATCAACGGTAGATCGAAGGAAAATGCATAATATAAATAAATAAATATATATATATATATATGAAGAACATCATCAATGACATCGAAGCCTTGGACCCATCCTGTCCACAGTAACCCCGAGAGCAGAACCCCAGGAAACTCTGAAAGCATTTTAAGTTCAAATGCTATTTGACCTCTTTTCCCGTGGGAGATGTTGACAAAAGCATATGTGGAAGAAACAAATTTTCATAGACAAATAATACCTGCAAAACTAGTGATAAGAACATCTACATCTCTGCAGAGGTTTGCATCCCCAGAGCCCCTGAATGCAAGGCAGTTTGCATACACCTACTTTTGCCACTGCTCAACTGAGAGTGTCAGCAATACAAGGCCATAGTATGAAATTGCATTCCCAAAGAATACCACCCAGAGAAGGAGTAAATGCCCCCCCTCTTTAGAATTCCTATTTCACTTCTTGGAGAGAGTAAATGAGTATCTTCTGATAGAGTGCTCTTCCCATCTAGCTCAATTTTGTGATCAGAGACAAGCAAGCCTAAAGGAAGCTTTGTTCGGTTCATTCTTGCAACTTTCTCCAATACATTTAAGTGCTTCACTGTTCTACCTTTCATACAAAGGTATCTGGGTGACTGGGGTAAAGCCCTTTGAAAAACAGCAGAACTGATGATGGCAAAGAAGACAGTAAGTAACCACCTCCACCCCAATGTTGGCATGATATACTGCAGAAAAATGGCTTAAGGATGACGGTTCAAATCCTTCAATACTCTTTTTCCCGCCTTGCCTGAAGGCAAAACTCACAAAATAATCCAATATTATCTTCCAAAAACCCAAAAACTGACCTAACATTGAAAGCCAACCTAATATAAGCAATCAGATAATGATTCGGAGAACAACACCATCGCAGGCTTTGAAACAGTTGCAGCAGGCTTTTCCGAGAATTTTGGTCTGTGGGTCCCCCGTAAGATACGTTTTGGTAACAAAGTTAATGTTAATTAAATAAACAACATAAGAGGATGAAGTGGTTTACTTAGAGGTCAAGTAGATCACAAGTTACAGTCAGCCAAAATTACTTTTGAGATATCAAATTTTCATTCGAAATGACCGAAATTTCGTGAAATAATTTGGTTTCGACAAAGGTCAAAATGAAACCAGGTGCAATACCTGGGTCTTACCATGTTTCAATCGAAATTTCGCTGAAATTTTGAAATTTCAATTCTGTTTTGGTCAAACACTTTGTACAAAATGTAAGGTTTCAAATGAAAATTTGGGTTTTATAATGGTTGTAGTGCTAGGTATAGCACAAGAGGCGCCTCATTTAGAGTCATGTAGATGGATGATATGGCTAATCTGAACCATTGGATAGATAGAGAGCCACTTTTTCTGCATGCCAATTTTGGTGGTTTAATTCAATAGATGGCCATCCTCGTATTGCACTTTTTTTTTGTATTTCAGCCATTAAACCCTTGCCCTTTTTTAATTCTCAACTTTTTATCCTTGTTTTGCCATGTCGCATGAAATTTGACAGGAATATTAAAGATAAAAACAGGGGCATAAACGCCATCGTGCTATGCCTGGCACGTCCACCATCCCTTATGTTATTCACATAGTATCATCCCACAACTACCATAAAAAAAAAAAATCTAGTGATACTAGGGGTTTTACACGGAAGCCATTCATGAATAGTCCTATTACATGCCATTTGGGAGATCATTTGGGGCCAAATTTTGTAGGCAAGGTAGGTGATGCAGATTAAACATAGAATTGGGCTTATTTAATTCGATATAAACTTTGGGATTGTTTATATATTTTTGGACCTTTAGTTCCATGGGGTTTTTTTAGTGGGCCTTTTAAAATGGGTTTAGTCTAGGCATACGGGATTAGATCATTAGATAATTTAATGTCTTTTTTCTTTTCTTTTTTACTTGTTATCAATTGTTTTAATTAGGCGGGATTAGGAGTCTATGAGTCCATTTAATTTTGAATTTATTTCCTTTGTTATTTCAGTTTTTGTCTTTAGGTTTTCAATTAGTTAAGGATTGTGTTAGACCTTTTCCCTTTTTTGTTCTAAGTTTAATTTTCATTTCTATACAAGGCTTGCAAGGGGGCCTAGCATTGTATACGAAAAAAGATTAATGACAAGCTTTGCTTGCTTCTTCTCCATTGAAGACCTCTTGTGTTTGATCAAGGGAAAAGGGGCTGTGTTAATCCGGGTTTACACCTTGGGGGAGAAGCCGGTGTGTCATCTTCAAGCTATTGTTCTTTACTACGCTATCTTATTGGTTTTTACTCTTATTCTCCGGGTAACACCATTAACAAGTAAGTGTTTAAATTTGAATTTTGCAACTAGAACCCTAGTTCTAGAAGTTCATATGCAACACTTTATTTTTAAATTAAGGAAATGATACAGAACATTTTCAAATGGGCCAAAAAACCCCCCCCAATAAGCCCACAAACCTAAGCCAAAGGATTAAAGCTAAAATAAAAGTTGGGCTAGGATTTTGGGGTAATTTCACGGGGACACCTATACCAACTCGAAAGAACTAGAAGTCATGCCATATATGGATAGAAAGGTTTAGAAGTCTATTTTCCAATGAAAAAAATGATGCATCATTTGCTATTTTCTAGAAGAAGTTATTAAATTTTTGGGAAAGTGTGTCGGCCCATCAGAGACACTTAGAATTCCGAAATTATCTTTTAGTCCAACTTCCATTCAACATCCAACTTCCATTCAACTTCAGTTCTAGAACTTTTGGACACTTCAAACACTATGTTTTTTGTCTCTTCAAGATGTGAAAATGTCTTTTAAGGTTCCCCAAATTCCTTTTTTTATAGGGTAGTTGTTTGTCTTTTCCCAAATTTGTCTTAATTTCATTCTTGAAAATTGCCTATACTTGAAAGGTTATTCCATGCTCTTCTATATAAGCTTGTACCAATGAATGGAATGCATACTTAGAGTTTAATCATAATTTTATTTGAGCCTTTGGCCTTTGAGAAGTAGTTCTTTTGAGTTCTCTTATCCCTTAGGTGGATTTCCTTTGGGGGGCAAGTTCTTTTTCCTTTTAAGCGGTCACTTTGGGGTTTCCCCCTACTTTCCCCTCGTTCCGCATCGAAACCAGCCACCCCAAATTTTACTGAAAATTTTGGGTTGAAGCTTAAGAACCTTAAACTTAAGAACTTTTCCAAATCTTAGCCCATTCACCCCAATTGGCTACTAGATTAAAATATCTATTCTCCCTTGTTCTTATGTTTTGCTATTTTACCGATTTATTCACCGATTCGTTTTTTTTGGGAGTACTTATCTGTTTTGATTTTTATACCATGTGATCAGAATTAAATATCCAATCTCTACTCTCCCCTTGTTCTTATATTTTGATGTTTTATTGATTTATTCACTGATTCGAATTTTTGTTGGTACTTATCTGTTTTTGGCTTAAATTTATACCTTGTGCTCAGAATTAAATATCCAATATAATTCTTTTTTCTGATGTAGTACGAATTGAGTAATCAAAAAAATACCAAAACATGGGTGGAATTATCCGAAAGTAATAATGTGCAACATTAGACTTCTCGGCCACTCAAGGGTTTTAGTCTCCAATTATTGGATATAATACTATGATATTCATACCCGTGATCGAATTAAATCTCCAATATAGCATTTCTGACCGCCAAGATTTTGGCCAACTAGGCTACCAACTTTCAAAAAGATAGTCTCCAACTCGCACCCCAAAAAGAAAAACCCATAACCTCACTAACCCCAACTATTCACGCTTCTAACAAGTTTGCATCTAGATGTGTTCAAAAGGTGCAAGCATGAATTTCTTTTTAAATTTAGAACTATCACATCCCACAATGATTTAACGGATCGGGAAACGACGGGGAAATGGTAGTGAAGATCCTGATTCCGTTTATTTGAATGAGTTAGCCGCCCCAAATTTACCCCCAATTCCGTTTCTTTAAAAACCCTTTCCCTCCCACATTATGATATTTGTTATGGTGTATCTTAACTATTTTCTTAACATAAACATAGTACCACTTCAAGTAAGTAGGCCCTTCAGAGTCTTCTTCCCCCCCCCATTCCCTCTTCTAATTACCCTTTTTTTTTAATGTAGGATTTTTAAATTTTAGTGTTACATTATTGCTATCCCTTTTTTCCCCCAAAATGGCTAGTGTATGCTTGGCTTTGCCCTCCCACCATAGAACCATCAATTTATTGCTTTTATTTAATTGTCTCCCTTTTCCCAAAGCCAAGTAGAGTAACCCTTGTAAGAGTGTCTCCGGGTTTAAATAGGAAGCTCATATTATAATGCATCCCCGGGGTAAGTAGAGAAACCTACTTGTGAGTCTCTCTCCCCTTTTTTCCCCTTTTACTTTATTTTTTTTTCAGGGTTTTTTTCCCTTTTTTGTGTTTTTTAAAGGGGGTTTTTTATTTTCATTTTTTTTTATTTACTTTTAATTGTGTGGCTTTGCCTTTAAATTTTAGATGATGAATGGTTAGGACGTTATTTTAGATACATATGTTTAGGATGGTAATTAGAATTAGATCACAACCATTAATCGTTACTTGCATTATTAAAAGAAAAAAAAAAAAAGTGGTTGTTCTCCTATGTTCAACGTAGCTACAATGATCCATACGCTTTTGTTACATTTTAAAATTTAAACAACATATATTCTACATGCCTTCCTAATGATACATTTAGTATGAATTACATGATACCGGGAAGACCCCGCCATAAAGTGTAATCCATCTCCAAATAAAAACCCAGTACACGATACCAAAAAAGACCTTAGCCACAAAGTAAAACCCCAGACCGTTTTCCTAATCTAGCATGCTTATCATTGTTGAGTATGGACTACACAACACCGGGACCAATCATTGGCCACGGATTTTACATTTCCAAAACCGAGGTAGACGATACCAACGAGGCCTTGGCCACAAAGTGTAACCCCAACTATAACTAACTCTAACACATAATAAATGCATGAATGGAACATTCCCCAAACAAGACACCCGGGACCACCCCACCATGTCGGATTCGGTCTCCCCACATAACCAAACACACGGCGATCATAGTCGGTACCACCCGCCACACCCGATCCCGCCCTACATCTCCATACCATTCATATCGTAATCATAAAATGACAAATGTAGCACATCATCATCATATCTAAGCAATTACAATTAAACATGTAATTTCTAAGCATATGAGAAATTTAATAATAATAAACATTTCAAAAATAAACAAGTCCATCCCTCACCGGGTTTTTGTTCGAGGGGTTAAGGTTCAAGTATGGCCCCGGTCGATCAACTCAATTTCGACTTTGGGGTTCATGTGCATTACTGTCCTAGACACAAAAGGGGAAATTTAACATCAATACATATCGGGGAAAATCGGGGGCCCACTTGGGTCACCCCTAAAGGGTATAGATAAAATCCATCAATGACGAATGTCACCAAAAAAGGGTATTTCCACCGGGAAATATCCTTTTATTTCGGGGGTGGTGATAGAGAGCTCACAAGCCTTATGATCCACTAAAAATATGCCACCAAATAGGTCCATGGGTCCGGGGTTATTTTGGTGGTTTGAAAACCCCCTCATTTTTTGGGGTTTTCGCCCGGGGCCCCAAACATTGGGATTTGTTCCATGGAGTTTATAGGGGTGTTCCTAGCCTCATTCTAGGCCAATAAAATCCTGAATCCACCAAAATGTTTGGGAGATACGCCCAAACAAATGATCAAAATCCTAGTTGGTCTTTTGGCAATACTTATTGTTGGGGCTCATCGAGCTTGGTTCGAGCTCGATAACATCGGGGGGAGAACATGTATTTTACGACCTCAACATGGTTTGGACACTAAGATTCCATCCATACCTAGTTTTTTTAGGTCAAAATGAAGAGAGAGAGTGGTGGAAGTGAGGTACTTACCTCCAATAGTGAATCCGGGAACCAGGCCAGCCGACTAAGGTAAGCCTTCTTCCTTCTTCTTCCCTTCTTCTTCTTCCTTTTTCCTCTTTTTCTTCCCCTATGTTGGGAAAAAATAAATGAGGAATGAATTCCCCATTTCTTACTTTAATGTTAATTTTGGACCTTAGGGTCCATTTGGTTAGACCCTATTCAGATTGATCGGGTTAATACGACTTTTGGAACCAGAGAACCCCCCACTTAGGGGCCAAAAAACTTCACGCCCTGAGAAAAAGTGGAGGATGATTTGGGATCATCCAAGACTATTTACAATGAGAGTGTCGGGACCCAAAGAGCATCGAAAAATGACAACAACCTATTATGTTCACAAAATAGCCCACTAGATTCAAGCCCGGGGTCCGAGAATGTTTCGGGGGTCAAGACAATTTTGCCCTTTATTTCTTGTTGTCTAATAGCTGGTCTTACATGGGTGGTTGCCCTTGGCAATGCTCAAGGCCTTTCGGGAACTTTGATACGGGCGATTTATTTTGAGGAGTCGGGTCGCACTATCCCGGGGTTGAAAGGCGAATCCCCCCTAGTTATCCGGCATGAGATGCACGAATATGTGGGGGGATTTTCCCCTTTTGGGAATGGGGGACCATGAGCCAAAACCCACCGGTTTTAATCTCCGGTCCCAGACCTATCACAACAATTCAAATTAGATGAGTCCGGCACGGGGGTAACCTCCCCCCCCTTACAAGAATTTCTTCCTTGAAATTGAACATACTTGGTAAATCAAACAATCTAGGTTTGCTTCATCATCTCATCTTTCCGCACCCAAGATGCTTTCCCCGGGGGGTTCATCCATTTTACTTTGACGAAGAAAACGGTGTAGTTGTGGAGAATGTACCCTTTTTGATCAACAATCTTCTTCAAAAAATCCATGTAGGCAAAATCCTCATCCAACTAAAGAGGTATGTAAGTCAAGGCGGAGGGGGGCAGAATGTTTTTCCCCAACATAGAAACATGGAAGACATCATGTGTACCCTCCAACTCGGGGGTAAGGCTATCGAAGCTACCATCCGATCCTCTCCAAAAACATCATACGGTCCCATAAACCTTGGACTAAGCTTTCCCCTTTTACCAAACCGATCACCCCTTTAACGGGAGATCTGCAATAGCACATTGTCTCCAACACCAAACCCGATGTTTCCCCCGCACTCTTGGGGTAGACCAAAATGTCATCAATGACACAATCACAAACTTAGCCAAGGCGCCCCAGAATACCCGGGGTTTATCAAGCCCATAAATGAAGCCGGGATTAGTCAACCCAAATGACATCACCAAGAACTTATAATGTCAATACCTTGATCTAAGGCTTTCTTCGACATCACTATCCGTGATCCTAAGCTAGTGGTAGTCCAATCTAAGGTCGATCTTGGAGAATACCTTGGCACCCTACAACCGATCAAATAGATCATCTATCCTTGGCAAAGGATATCGTTTTTGATGGTCACTTATTAAGCTCCGGAATCAATGCACAATCTCATACTTCCCCCTTTCTTCATGACAAACAACATCGGTGCTCCTTTTGGAGACACACTAGGTCTAATGAATCCCTTCTTCAAAAGATTTTGGGTTTCCCTACAATTCCTTCAACTCGTGGGGGGATGCGGTAAGGGGGCCTTTTTACACCGGGGTCGACCGGGGGGTAGGTCTATAGCAAACTCTATCTCTGGCCCATGGGCTAATGACAAGTCATCCGGAATACATCGGGAAAATTCCCCCACCACATCGAGCCCGGCCCAAAGGCCTAATCTCTATCTCATTATCCATCACGATGCTAAGTAGCCTTGACATCCCTTATCTAGTAGCTTCTTCATCCCGGGTGGATATGATAACCTTCTTGGCTTTCT
>CM040961.1:79219807-79258545 GCA_022985045.1 Macadamia tetraphylla
TGGTCAATATTTGTTTTATTGACTGGAAGCTGGGCATAGGACCACACTCTTAAACAGAAAACGTTTAAAGGACATTTTGATGGGTCATACGTTTGGAATGGCATTAAAGGTTTTTTTTTGGTACAAGGCATTAAAGGTTAACATGTGTGCCAAAAACCCCTGATCCAACCTACACAAACACAGGTGGAGGCCGGAACTTTGTCAGGTTAGTCCTCCGGCTCAAGTCGAGGTCGGTCGCCTGAGTTCAATAAAGGGAGTAATGGTGAGGATGTTCGAGCTTACCTTCCCTTCCGTGCCTTCTTATATAGCTCTTTTTGCCTTAGGTTTTCCCCTTGGCCTTCTTAAGTCCTACTCGAATCGTCCAACCTTAGGGAATATTCCCTCATGCGAACGGCGTGATCCGCATGATTCTGGGCGTGCCTCGATGATTCGGCGTGCTCGAGTGTGAGTAGTCTCTTGGAACCTTAATGCAGCGGTGGACACGTGTCTCGGGCGACCGGTGTCATGGCCCCAGGAGTTATTTTGGCTATTCGAGGCCTTACTTCCACTAGGAGCTTCTTCCTGGGAGTAACCATCTTCTTTAGTTGACTTGTTCCTTGGCCTTGGCATTATCGGGTAAGGTTTGGGTCGTCGAAAAGACCTTTGACCGCCGGATCGACTTTCTTTGAGCCCCACTTCGATGGTCGGCATCATTCGGCTCTAAGGCCCCCTGGAGGAGGACCCTCGGTCAGTCCGTTCGGCTTTGGCGAACTCCCAACGAAGACGGACCGGTGGTCCGTTCGGTCTTGGCGAACTCCCCACCGAAGGAGGACCCTCGGTCGAGTCCGTTCGACTGGCGAACTCCCAGCCGAAGGAGGGACCTTGGTCGAGTCCTCCCGGCTTGGCGAACTCCCAACCGAAGGGGACCTTGTCGAGTCAGTTCGGCTTTGGCGAACTCCCATCGAAGGGGACCCTCGGTCAGTCCCGTTCGGCTGGCGAACTCCCAACCGAAGGAGGACCCTCGGTCAGTCAGATTCGGCTTTGGCGAACTCCCAACCAAGGGGAGACCCTCGGTCAGTCCGTTCGCTGGCGAACTCCCATCGAAGGGGACCCTCGGTCGAGTCCGTTCGGCTGGCGAACTCCCAACGAAGGGGACCTTTGGTCGAGTCCGTTCGGCTGGCGAACTCCCAACGAAGGAGGACCCTCGGTCGAGTCCGTTCGTTTGGCGATCTCCCAGCGAAGGGGACCCTCGGTCAGATCCGTTCGGCTTTGGCGAATTCCCAACCGAAGGGGACCCTCGGTCGAGTCCGTTCGGCTTTGGCGAACTCCCATCGAAGGGGACCCTCGGTCAGTCCGTTCGGCTGGCGAACTCCCAACGAAGGAGGACCCTCGGTCAGTCCGTTCGTCTTTGGCGAACTCCCAGCGAAGGGGACCTTGGTCGAGTCCGTTCGGCTTTGGCGAACTCCCAACGAAGGAGGGACCCTCGGTCGGTCCGTTCGGCTTTGGCGAACTCCCAGCGAAGGGGACCCTCGGTCAGGTCCGTTCGGCTTTGGCGAACTCCCAGCGAAGGGGACCCTCGGTCGAGTCCGTTCGGCTTTGGCGAACTCCCAACCGAAGGAGGGGCCCTCGGTCGAGTCCGTTCGGCTTTGGCGAACTCCCAACGAAGGGGACCTTGGTCGGTCCGTTCGGCTTTGGCGAACTCCCAACCGAAGGAGGACCCTCGGTCAGTCCGTTCGGCTTTGGCGAACTCGCAAAGGTGGGATCGTTTATTAGGCTGCTTGGTCCATTAGGCGCAAACCTCGAGGCCGTACCACAGCGTGGCGGTGCCATTAATGCTCGGAAGTCGTACCGCCATTCTTCCATCTATATAATGTGGGGGGCCATTTGTGGGGCAACCTTTCTTTTTTCCCTTCGGAGAGCTCACCTTCGGCCTCGGACCCCTTTCTAGCCTCGTCCACTTCTTCCAGCTTAGCAACAAGTAAGTGATGTCTTCCTCGTCAGACTCTGACCCATCCCATGAAGGTCAAGACCAAGGCAGGTATAGGAGTCTGAGGAAGTCCGAGGATGTCCTCAGTTCCCAAACTCTCCCTCCTCCCCTCATCGTGGGACACCGTCGGGGTCAAGGGTGGCTCAGCGGTGAGGAGTTCGGGGAGAGGGTGCTCGGCGCAAGCCAGACCAGAGGCCCCTAGAGTTGAGGCCCTTAAGATTGTCTCCACGATGGGCCGACCGGAGGGGGCTAGGGCCTCCTTGGCGTTGGATGCTTCGAGCTCGTTGCGACCCCTGGCCAAGGGCCCTGGAACCCGATGAGTTGTGCGTACAAGGAGGCCTTCAAGGCGGGGCCTTGGCTGCCCCTCCACCTTCTTCACCAAAGTGTTTGGCACTATAGGGTAAGCCCACCCTAACGGAATGGGTGGCGACAAGCATTAAGCCGTCATCTTCTTTATTGGCCGGCCTCTCTCCTCGACTCTTCATAATGCTTTCTTCTTCAAACTGTAAGGGACTTACGGGCTGGTACTATTTCCCCCGAAAGGACCTTGGCTCTGAAGGTTCCCATTCTCCATCCATGGATGGAAGGAAAAATCTTCCGTGAAGTCGGGGGGGTGCCCTTGACGCGATGCAGGACATCCGGACCTTAGGGATGTGAACTCGCCCCTGCCTAAGGGCGGCGGTCGTTAGCGATAAGCGGCGGCGGGAAGGCATTCTCGTCGAGGCGGCCGCCCCCAAATCAACGCCATCCTCTTCAAGTTCGAGCTTAGCCGGGTGAGTTAAACTAGAACTCCGTCTTCTTCCTTTGTCGGTCCTTGTACTAATGCTTGTTGTTTCTTCTTGCGGTGCAAGTCACGGAGAGGCTAAGGCCGCCGCCCGCAAAAAAAGGCCAAGATAAAGGAAGCCAAGGCCCTGACGCCTCCCGGCCGAAGCCAAAGGAAGGAAAAGGGGGGCCCGTCTTGAGACCCCCAAGAAGAGGCCAGGTGGAGGGTCATTGCCGAGGCTGTCAAGCCCTTCTTGCTCGAGGCAGTCAGGCTCAAGACCCTTTCGCCTGACCTCCAGGGCCAGCCCGTCGATGAGGGCGGTGGGGTTCATCCACAATGGTCGGGGGAAGGAAGGCGACACTCTGGCGTCGGACGGGTTGGAAGTTGGTGGAAGGAGTCTTCCCAAAGGGGCCACCAAATCGAAGGCAAGGGGGGGCGGGTGCTCACCCCCGGCGTGCATCTACATGGCGGGGGAATTTGATCCTCCTTATCCTTGGTCTTCCGCCTCTTTTACTTGTCTTTGTATATTTTTATTCGACCTTGATGCTTTTGCGGGCTCGAGAAGGATGGGTCTTTGGTCCTCGGCGAGGCCATGAGTGGGAGCTTGAAGCGCGAAAGGAAGATCTCCCTAGACAGCAGGCGCTCCACCCTCCTTGAAGGTGGAGCACACAAGAAGGACTTAGCCCTAGGCGCCGAGTCGATCGGAAGCTCTCGGAGTTGAAGTCACAAATGAGGCCCCCTTGAGAAGGAGGCCCGGGGTTGAAATCCGATCCTCGGGCCTTCAAGAGAGATCAAAGGCCATCGCCCCGGGGGACACAATGGGTGCTACGGGGTAAGGTTGGGTCCTCGGGCACTACAGGTTTCCTTTGGAAAAGGGCCCCATCTTTGAGGCCGAGGATGTGGAAGCGGTGCCATCGGCCAAGGAGTCGCCGGCCTTGAAGGTGGAGGGAAGCGGGAGGCGAGATCCAGTGCAAGGGAAGTCCCTCGAGCCCACAGTCGTGGGGGTTCGGACGGAGGCACTTCCCTTGAAGGGGCCGTGAACCCGGCGGACGCTCCTTAAAGTCGCCTCGGCTCTCGGTGAGCTACCCCCATCATGTAACTAGCCGGGCCTCGTATGTAACTAGCCTTGGGACTTCATATGTAACTAGCCTTGGGCTTTTGTAATCCTTGCCTTGGCGTTTATGAATACAATCATCTTTCTTCATTTGTTCATTTGATGATCTTTGATTCATAAATAATTGCAAAGGTGAACCCTAGTTGTCCATAAGGCATGGCCGAGACTTGGTCAGGGGGAAACTGTGCAAGTCGGGGGGCCGACCACGTAATCCGCAATATTTTACAAGTGTTTTCTCCCCGGCTCCAGGAAGGGTTTATCAATCGCATGAATTTGGGCCTTGGCGAAGGTGGTTCATTCGATGGCAACCACCAACCAATTTTGTACCCTCGGCTCTGGCGAAGGGTTCCGAAAATCGACTCTTGATAAATCGCCCCTAATCCACAAGTGTGAACCCTGGCTCCGGGAAGGTCTAAAGATGCTAAGTCTTCAGAAAATTCGACATTAGTAAAGTGGGAAGAAGGCCGACCACAAATCACTAGCAATATTTTACCAAGTGTTTTCCTTCTCGCTCGAGCGAAAGGTGCGCCGAATGTCGAGGGTTCACGAAGTCGACCAAACAATCGGGGTCACGAATCACCGAAGGTACCGTGGCTTCGGGCCCAAGGAGTGGGTCGATGCTATTCCTTGGTCGGTCTTTCGGTATGGCGACTCGAGCGAAGGGGTGATTGAGCCTCGGTGTGAACCTTGGTCGTCCGTTCCTCGGGGTTTTGACTGGAGGATCCTCGATTACCGTAAACCACTCTCATCTTATTCATGAATTAAATCTTGCGGGTTTCAAGATGAATTACAATTTAAAGGTTGAAAAACTAATAATTGCAAAACTACAGGCGGAAAGAACTAAAGAGCCACTTTACTCTGGTGGCTACTTTACTTTTGGTGGAATTTTCTTAAGTTATAAGGTTCCACGATCGGGTACCGTACTCCCCGTAGTCTCTAGGTGGTAGGACCCGGGCGTATTACCCTCGAGACTCTGTAGGACCTTCCAGCTTGGTCTAGCTTCCCTTGATGCCTTGGGTCGACACTTCCGTTGGGGGAAAAAGGTGCCCCCCTAAACCGTTCTTCGGACTTTGGTGTTGTAGTGCTGGCGATCCTCGTTGGTGGCGACCATCCTTTTTGTGAAGCTTCTGGTTTTACGAGAGGTCCAAATTTGCCGGAGTCCCGTCATTTTTGTATTAGTTGTAATTTCCGAACCCGATGGGTAATAGCCCCTATCTCCCTTTGGTCTTTACTTGCTTTTGTTAGCATGAAGGGTGTTTCTCCGGTAAACCCTCGGGGGTTGGTGGGCCCGGAAAGTGGTCAACTGCGCCCATAGTCCTTTGGCATCATCTAGCCTCTTTTTATCCCTTGGAGTAGCGTCGGTTGGTTAACTTTTGTCCATTGTGGGGATCCGGGGGAGGTTTTCTGTGATTGATCGAGGGCTTCACGAGCAGCGTCGAAAGTTGGATTGGCGGGGGTGCCATTATCCGTAACCCGACACAGGGGATTCGAATCTATACCGCTCTCGGAAGAAGTCCCTTATGTTCTTTTTTTATCATTGCTAGGGCTTGACACCCTTGCGCCTGAAATAGTCATTTGCCACCACCACAAACTTCCTTTGTCTGTTTGGGCCCGGGGAACGGACCTAAGATGTCCATCCCCACATGGCGAGGTCTTGGGCTAATAAGGATGGTTTGGTGGGAATGTAGCCTAAAGCGAGGGGTTCCCCACGCATTCGACCCGGTTCCCGTCCTTCCTCATTGTCGGCCGGTCTGAGGCCCTTAGTACTTTGTGAGCGGGCCGGGCTCCAAGGTGTTAGCCACATATCCCTTCATGCACTTCCGGGCCAGCGTACCGCCGTCGGACGAATCCGAGCACTTGAGGTATGGTGAGGTAAACCCTATTTTGTCTGATGTCATCCTTGAGGAAAAAGCGTGCGACCTCATTCTTACTTTCCTTGCCCGTCTTTGTTCTCAGGGCTTCCCTCCTTGAGGTATTCTATTATAGCGTCCATCCGGCTTGGCCGTTTTTGCCTCGGGTAACACCTCGTGGGGTTTCTCGATGCTCTTTTGGTAGTACTTGAAGTACCCGCTCGCCCAAGTTCATGAAAGTCGGAAGTGGCCATCTGACAGTCGTCGTGCTAGCATTCTCTTCTCGTGACACACTTTTACCTCAAATTCCTTGAAAACCGTTGACCTTTCTGGGTGTTCAAGTATTGGCCATCCTCGCTCTTTGGCCTCATATTAGCCCATTCACTTGTCTCACCACGAGTTGGAGTCGCTATTCACTACTAGTTCCTTCACCATCAAACGGCAGTTAATTCCGGCTATTAAACCCGTACTCCCCCGTTTTGGGGCGTAAATCGAACCGAGCGCTCTACTTTGAAGCCTTGGGCTTACCGGCTAATTCAGCGCCACTTCCATGTTTTGGAAGCCCCATCTACATCACGGTGTCAAGGCTCATCCCGTCCCTCGGCGGGCTCCTGCGGGTCATCGGGGATCGTTGTCTCCGCTATGAATCTGCGAGGCCTTTTTTAATGCGTTCTCGGCTTTCTGGATGTCGAACTCTCCTAGCTCTTGGCCCGATTTACTAAGCGACGGACATATCGCCCGTTGCGATATTTTCTTGAGTGGTGGTGAAATCGCATCCGTATGTTTAAAACTGCCTCGGCTTTCTTGCCGCCATCCGAGGGTATCGACTTTCTCCGCCTTCGGTATCTTGTCTCGGCATCTAAAGGGGGTGGCGTAGTATATTGGCAGCTGTTGCTTTCCTTCCTCTTTAAATCGGTCTGGCGCTCCGGCAACGCCGTCTGACAAGGATACGGCTTAGGACATCTCCGGTGTTAAACCGTCGGCCCAAGGGGGCGGTCAATACTCCTTCAATTGCTCGAAAGATCTTTCGCCTCCTCCGTCCCTCGAACTTTTGGCCTTCGGTGCCTTGAAAAAAGGCATCTATCGGCGGAACCCCAGACATGAATCTTAAAGGCTACCCCACCGTCAACTCTGGACTTGCTTTTCGTTGGGGTGACCTCATGTCCCGAAGCAGCTTGTATTTTAAGGTTGGCTTGATTCCTCTTTACGAAGCGATGAAGCGAGGAACTTCCCGGCTTCTCGAAGGGACCTTTCTTTTGGGTTTACTTACCCGTTCGTCGTAGCACTTGGAGCGCCTCTTCCAAGTCTTGGATGTGTCTTTCGACCTTGGGCTTTTTACGAGCATTGTCTACCCAAAACTTCCATGGTCTTGCCGATCGGGCCTTTGAAAACTTTGTTCACCAACCTCGATGGTGGCCCTGCATTCTTTAGTCCAAAGGCATGACCTCATAGCGGTACAACCCTCCTTGATTTGAAGGAGGTTTTGAACGTCGACCTCGGCCATTTTGATTTGGTTGTACCCAATACATCCATGAAACTTCGATTGCCTCGTATCCCGCCTGGCGTCGATGAGCGAGTCTATCTTTGGCGGATATGCATCCTTGGGGGCCTTATTGGTCGGTTTAAATCGTCAGATCCTCCACTTCCCTTTGCCGGGACCATCACCACGTTAGATATCCCTCCGGGTAATGAATCTGCGGATGAACCGGGCCGACAACTTTTCTACTTCCTCCTCTATCTTCTTACGCCTTTAC
This sequence comes from Macadamia tetraphylla, assembly GCA_022985045.1. Classification (NCBI taxonomy): domain Eukaryota; kingdom Viridiplantae; phylum Streptophyta; class Magnoliopsida; order Proteales; family Proteaceae; genus Macadamia; species Macadamia tetraphylla. Next base: position 79,227,255 of record CM040961.1, read on the forward strand.
GGGGTGGCGTTCTCTTCCTCTGCCTTGGCTTCTTCATTGGGCTAACGTTTGATGTTCTATTACCCTGGCGATCCGGGCATGTCCGGCCCCGACCCGGGGGAATCGTCAATGTTGCTCCGTAGGAATGAGATGACCTTTCTTGTTGCGGCCTTGGCATGGGCCCCAATCTGAAATTGCGGGTGTCATCTCCTTCTTCAACTTCAACTTGTACCAAGTCTTGACCGGCTCTCCCGTTGATACTGTCATCATCCGTAAATCCTCTATTGGGGGGCGTCTCACCCTTTTCTTTTCCCAAAATAGTGGCGTAACATCTTGGGACGTCTCTGATCACCCGACACTCCCAACGCCATTCTTGGTTGGGAACTTCATTTTGAGATGGGGGTTTAGGCGATGGCCTTTGCAATTCAACCCGCTCTTCCTAGTATGGCATTTCGCGATGTAATGCTCACTACCGGAAGTTGATCATCCCTCGCTGGCGATCTCGGTGCCATTCGAACCGGCGATTCTATGACCCTTCCACCTTCACGGGGTGCCGGAGAATCCTTACGGGGTGTTCGACCTTTTTAACTTTCCTTCGTGAGCCCCCCTCTTGGAAGCTTGAGGAGCAGGATTCTGTTGCCGTTATCCACTAGGATCCTCTTTACTTTGCAATCTCCTATAGTCATGGCGATGACCAAGGCATCGTCATCGGGTCTATACCCCTTCGGATCATTGCGAAAGGAGATGACCGTCCCGTCTTTGCCTTCTTATTGACCATTACGCCCCATATCGTTCCCGTAGCCTTGCCTTCCCGGACCGAACTCTCTCTGGGGGCCTCCACAGGGTGGTTGCTATAACTCTTGTTGGGCTCTTATTCTCCTCTCGAGGCGGTGTCCATCTTCCTCCGGTGTTAGGTTCCTCCCTTTGTTCTTGATTTCTTCTGGAGACCCCCTTTCATCCGACCTCCACCATCTCTCGATGGTTATCTCTCCCATTGCCTTCTTGGCCAGCTCTTTCTCGGTCTACAAATCGCCTAAGTATCCCTTGATCATTCCTTCTATCTCCCCTTGAGATGCCAGGTCCTCGGTGTCATGGCGTGGTCTCGTGGAAGTGGGTATCTATCCACATTGCGTCTTTGGGATGTGCCCCATCTTTCTGGCCACTTCTTGGACCATTTAGAATCTTTTATCTGCATTAACACCTCTGTTTCTTGGTTCGGTGCATACCTCTCAAACTTCCTCGGCGAATGGGGGCCCATTGGGTGGAACTTTCGTCTTTCCTCTTCCATGGGTTTATCATCAACCCTTAAGGGCCTCTTCCTCGCCCCTTCCTTTGGCTTCTTCATCTGCTGGAGGTTTCCTCCATCTGGATATACTTATGCGCCACATTCGGTCGGGGTCTCTAGGCGTATGCTTGCGAGGGCCTCTTCAATCCTTTCCTTGCCCACCCGGGGGCCGTGAACTCCTCCTTGGGTCTGGCCTGATCGTGATCTTTTCTTGTTGGAATCGCTTCATGTAATTCGCGGGTTCCCCTTCTTTTTTTGGCGTTGGTTAGGTTCAGCGTGGTCTTGGAGGGGGCTACTAGAGAACCCCTTCCCGGAAGTAACTCATGTCCCAAGGTGGATCGACTTTCGGTGATGGTTATTACCCGGCCCGCTCCTGACGTCAATGGAAGGGCCCTACATAATATTTTTCGAGGGCGATGGAATTGCATGGCGACCTTAAAACCTTCAAGTGATCGGCGGGGTCCCCGACCCGTCATAGGTGTAAAAAGTTGGGGGGGAAACCGGCCAAGGGCGGGTCCTCGGGGCCCCGTCGGCTAAGGCCCTATCATTGGTGAGGGGTGGGGTCTTTTAAAAGATCATCCTCTTTAATCCCGGTCCTCGGACCTCTTTTGTCCCCTTGGTGCTGATCCCCATGCAGGTCTCTTGCGGGGCTGGTCCCTGGAAATGCGGGACTCTCCCCTTTGAGGATCCGGCCGGCCCCGTCGATCCCGTCTGCTTGGTCTTCTTCTGAGCCCCTCGGCCCGGGCGTGGGTGCACAGGGGTGCTCGCGGTCTTATGGGAAACGACTTTGGAGACCTCCCTCATAGTCGGCCATCCGGTTATATTTGTTAGGGGGTCTTGAGGTTGCCCTTTATCCCGTACTCTGGGCATGGGAGGCGATGATGCTGCCTTCCCATCGAATATCCGGCCCCACCGGTATCGCGGACACTTCCGGTCATCAGACCCCTTCCGTCCGGTCTCGGGGGAGGAAAACTCCCGAAGGTTCTTCCCCCATGTCTGTTGGGCGTCGCTCTCGTCCTTCTTGGTTGTAAGTTCCCCCACCATTACCGTCGTTCCCCCCGGCGCCAATTATTCTTTGCCAAAAACCCCCGGTCCAACCTACACAAACAGTGGGGGCCGGAACTTTGTCAAGTTAGTCCTCCGGCGCTCAAATCGGTCGGCCGCAGTTCAATAAAGGGAGTAATGGTGAGGATGTTGAGCTTACCTTCCCTTCCCCGTGCCTTCTTATATAGCTCTTTTTGCCTTAGGGTTTTTCCCCTTGCCTTCTTAGAGTCCTACTCGAATCGTCCAACCTTAGAATATTCCCCTCATGCAACGCGTGATCCGCGCGGCGTGCCTCGGTGATTTGGCGTGCTTTTGAGTGTGAGTAGTCTCTTGGAACCTTAATGCGGCGGTGGCCCTGTCTCGGGGCGACCGTGTCATAGCCCCCAAAGGTTATTTTGGCTATATCAACATGTCATGGGGTAGTCCCAACGATGCCCCATTGTTCTATCCAACAATTGAGTTAGTGTTATTAATGGATCTAATTATTGACCTTAAAAGAAAAAAGAAGTTGTTAATAGATCTAATTTGTTATACTGTAATTGAATATAAATTGCTTATAGGATGCATGATCAACTATCAACTACCAACAACTTTGTGTGTTAATTAATGAGATTGAAGAGAGGGGGGAGGGATTATTAGAGGGAAATGTAGATGGACACTTTAAAGGAGGGTAAAAGTTTTCTTCACCAATAGATCGGTTCACCCACCGTCGTGAGTTTTTAATTACTTTCCCTACGTGAGGCAGTTGAATATGTTCTGTTTAATATCTCATCCAAAACAACCTGAGTTTCATAGTGAAACTCGTTCCTTAAGGCTTCATTTGGTTTCAAGGGAAATTAAAGGGAGTGAAAATGAACAAAATAAAAATAAATAAATAAACTTAAAATTAAACTTTGATAATCATTATTTCTTTGTGATTGTATAAACTACTTTAAATTGTTATAATATTTAGTTGATAAATTATTAGATGTATTTTTTATTTTAGTTTCATATCCAAAGGATTTTGATACAAAGTAAAATGAATTTTATAATAAATATAAAATGATTTGGAGTTAGTAATATCTTAGTTACCAAAAGAAGTAATACATGTGGGATGATGCAGGGCGTGAGGAAAAAATTATACCAAAAGAAAGAAGAAAAGATACATAGAAAAAATTGATAGAACTTGCATGAGTAAAGAGTATAGCCAATGTTAAAGGGTGGAACAAATGCTAAAGTAGAATTGGCAACGGAATCGATCTCCATGATATTTAATTTTGTTTCACTCGAAATTGGCATGAACCCAAGAAATAGATGGATAATTTGAATAAGGAATTGACCAATTCAGATCCCATTCATGATAAAATGATGATTCAATTTTGATTCCTGAAATAATGGGTGAAACTGTCTTATTGAGTAGATAGAATTTTGAATATTTTAGGAACCTTGGCCACATATTCCCACCCTGTGTACGTTTTTTTTTTTTTTTTTTTGAGAGGAAGATAAAGAGATATTCAAAGGGATTAATAATTTTTTCACAACAAAAAAAAAATGATGATTTACCACAGGCCATGTTTATCACCCTACATTAACAGAACAGTTGATTTTTAATTCTTTATTCTTCTATAGATGGGACGACCTAATGCTAGAGTGAAAGCCGATAAAAAATGATTACTTCCCTCACCTTAGAAGTTAGCTTTTAAAGCAAGGTCTTCTAGCGTTCATATCATTTTTCATTCAACTTCAAATCCATTCATTATTACTTTTAACCAAGAGTGTGCTCTTAAATAAATAAATTAAAAAAAAAGAGGGGTGGTTGGTGTTCCTGATCCAGTGTTGTTTTCTCACATTTTTAAGGTAACTAAGCAATGTTTTATTTTTAAGTGAAGATAATTGATGCGAAAAAAATTGACCGGACGATCTTAACTGCAGTTCTTGGTGCTTTGACCGGCTATGCGGAGAAGAGATGGCAGAACTGCCAGTGACGACGCGGAACTCTTGATGCCTAGTCGGATATTTCCACAACAAATGTTCAAGAGCTTTTCGATGAGAAGTGAGTAATCGATCTACTCGGATGGAGCTTACCTTAGTATTTATAGATTGTTGATGGAGGGCAAGTGGAAGACGATTGTGAAGAGTCATGTTTAGGCGTGGAGTCCTCAAGAGGAGTGGCTCTGTGATTCTGGGAATATTCCATTCCCCTCTTAACTCGGAAAGGCCAATCGTGTGACGTCTATGATGACGTGTAGTGGATAGAGTCCTGTCCTCCGGAGTAGGGAGTACGTTCCTTGAATGTGAAATTGGGCGAAAACGTTTAAAAACCTTGTTGTTGATGTAGAGTGAGGTGGCGGCACACACGATGGAGGCGAGGTGGCGGCCGCGGATGGAGGCCAAGGTGGCGACGCGGCATGATGGAGGCCAAGGTGGCAGCGGCGATGGAGCGAGGTGGCGCGCGCTGATGGAGGCCAAGGTGGCGCCTGGGCGATGGAGGTGAGGTGGAAGCATCACTGATGGAGGCGGGGTGGCGGCCGCGGCTGATGGAGATCGAGGTGGTAGCGCGGCTGATGGAGCCAAGGTGGCGCAAGGCGATGGGCGAGGTGATATGCGACTGATGGAGGCGAGTGATAGCCTGCTGATGGAGGCCGAGGTAGTAGATCGATCTTGTTCAAGTTTGCATACATGCTTCAACCGTCTTTGAGGAAGGAACATATTTTACCTCATCAATAACTAAGCAATGGTTACAGGTAGGGAAGAGGAATGATTTTTTTTACCAAGGTAGGCTCACTACAACGGTGGCTCAAAAAGGGATTAACACCCAAGGTGACATGAGGGGGGAAGTGGGGTGAATCAGATCCTCTTCAATGCATCCAATACACATCCACATCCAAGGTGGAAAGTGTAGGAGATCCTCTTCAGGGCATCCAATACACATCCCACGGCTGCGGATGTGAATCCGTATCCAAGGTGGAAAGAGTAGGAGAAGAGAAGGTAGGTTGCAAGCTGCCACCGAAGAGGATATAGAGCCAATCACTCCACCTTCCTGGATTTACACTAAACCCACTAGATGTCAGTCAACCACTACGCTAGAAGAAGAATTTAAGTTGAGTTCGTATTAAGCTACTAGCATGCCCGCACAGTAAATTAGACGGTTAGAATATAATTTGAACGCATTTAGCGGAAAATGGACAAAAAAGTTAGGAAAAGGATTACTTTGAGTTATTTTATTTCTTAATTATAAAATAACGTGTTTTTTAATACTTAATTTATTCTTTTAAAAATAGGTTAGTTAAGAAAGGACATAATTTTCTAAGGGCTGGAGAGATCAGAATATCAGACATCATGCTTTTCCGGGGAACGTGGCAAGTGTTTCTTATATTCCAAGTCTTAACAACATGACATTGGTGGTCATTGTCACGTTGGCTAGCTGGAGTGACCCTAAGTCTAAAATCATGTGTTGACATGAGACACGATGCCTGGTCTTAAGTACAAAATCATGTGGTGTATTTTAACGACACGTAAAACGTACACTGAAAGATTCCTAGCACATGATACACAATACAACAAATATTTAATGGCACGCAGCCTCGGGATTCAACAGATACACCCAACAAATCTATATGTCGGCATTGTATCCATCAACCATGCTTTTTTTTTTTTTTTTTTTTTTTAATTCTTCTTCTTTGTTCCCCCGCCTTCTCTTGTTCTGTCTAGTCTCTATCATCGGTGGTGGGTCCCGTCCTCTATGCCTAATTAAACACAATCAAATATATGAAAAGGCCGCTCTGCCTTTTATTCACTTCTTGGTCGGTACCTTGCTTGCTCTCTCATTGACCCATCTATTGGCACGGTAGCTATTCATTAGGAATGGTTCTATCACCCTCAAAATAATTAGATTAGAGTTTCAATATAAATAAGTCAAAATTTTAAGTTCAAAGCTCAATTTTAATATATAATTCAAAAAAAAAATTTTACTGTGAAAAAAGGTCAAATTTTAACTAAAAATCAAAAGGCTGAGAGTTCTCTAAAAGGTAAATTAAATGGGTGCAGAGGCCAATGAGAATAAATACGAAAACATCAATATGGGTGAAATTTTCATATTTCATGAAGAGTGAGTAATCATTTTACCCCTCTTTTTGTCTGATCCTAAGGATCACATTGCCTTATAAGCTATCTTTTTTTTTTTTTTCTTTTTTTTTTTTTTATAAATAAAAATATGAACATAATAGATTGGCCTTCGAACATGCCTAAGGAACATTCAAATATAAATGGGTCATAAGATGGAGTTAAACCTCAAATTTAACATGTGGTTGATCCAAAATGAACCTACCTATCGTATGGTTGGAACTTCTAAATCATGTTAAAAAACCACAAATCATGTGAACTGTTTTTGCCAAACCTAGCACATAGCAACAAAGCCTTTTACTACCCTTTTTCACTTCTGTGTTAATTTATCCTAGTTATTTATATTGGAATTGAGTTTTAATGGGTTATTGTCTTTTATCTAGATCAATTGATGAATTTAAGCCAATGATTTGATTGGGTTGTCCTTGGGATCTTCTAAGGTTAGATCCAGCCTATTCTCGAAATAAACAATTCGCACACAATTGGAGAAAATGTGGAGTCTTCAACTGGGTTCAATCTTGAAAGAAGTTGATAGGTTTAATGGAATGAAAGATGTAGAGTTGTCCTTTTCAGGTTCAAAGAAGAAGTCTTTCAAAAAATGGAATCACCAAGGAGTGGAGGAGGATATGTCTGTAGAAGGAGGCATGTGTTTTCCAAAGGGTGAGACAATGAAAAGCCTTCCACCAAAAAAAACAGACAATGAAAAGCCGGGTGATCCAGTGGAAAATATCTATTAAGTGAATTTTGATCGATATTCAATAACACATGTCTATAGCACTTCGTCAAAAGAATGAAGATCATTAAGGGCCCGTTTGATAACCCTTTTGCCGTTTCTTTCAAAAACAGCGAAACATAAATTCCGTTTATAGAAATAGAAACGGAATTGAAGGTGTTTGATAAGTCATGTTTTTAGAAGTCGATAGTAACCAATGAAAGAATGACCAAAGTCGTTTCGAGGAGAAAAAAATTGAACTTGTTTCCTTTGGGTATTCTTGAACCATAAATAAGTAAAATTTCTATTTCTATTTCGAAAATAAGTGAAACGAACAGTTTTATCAACGCTTTTTCCTTTTTGTTTCGGATCGAAGCAGGAAAGCGTTCTTAAAACGTTATCAAGGGCCCTAAGAGTTGGGTAGAAAACAATTAGAAAAGGGATATTCACCACCTTAAGTGTGTGGGCCAGCTCTATTTCATCGCGGATAGCTTCCAACCCAACCGTTGAAGCTGAAAAACTAGAGCAACATTTGCATTTTGTTGCAACCAAATTTCCATCTGGGTCCTAAATAATAGAACTCTTAAGGGAAAATTACGATTACCCGGGGTTGGTTTGGTTTTAAATACCCCGATGGGTTTCGAACATATATACCCAAAACGGTTCGTATCCCAAATACCCAAAACAGTGGAAGCCGTCGCAAATTTATCCCCTTCCCGATTCATGTTCCAATCGGTGAAAAAATTCGATTTTGTTTCTAATCGCTTCTACAATCGATTCTTTAAACTCCGATGATCCGATCGGCGTCTTGAGGGCTTGAGTTTCTTGGTCCATGTATTTCCGAAAGGGAAAGAATGGCGATGGTGATTTCAGTTGTTGAGTCTTGGACTATGGATTTCGAGGAGGGAGACTTGTTCTGGTTTCGGGAGATTTAGGGCTTAAATAGAATGGAGGGAGAAGCAGGCGGGAGAAGGACTCGAGGGAGAAGAATCCGTGACTCACCCATCGACTTCTCATTCACACACAAGAGAGAGGCGAGGGGGAAGGGCAGTGTGCGTTCTCTGGTGCCATCGACTTCTCATTCACACAGAGAGAGGAGAGGAGGGAGAGAACCGGTGCTGCGTTCTCTGGTCGCCATTCGGTTGGAGCGATTCGAAGTTTCTTCTCTTGGAACCGTTTGTTGTTCCTGTCGCTTCTTCCAGGTGCTGCTCCGGCTCCGCTCCCTCGGCTCAGTCCTCCATCTCCATGGGAGAAAGACAAAGGAGGAAACAACTCGACCCACGATATCGTTCATCTTCTTGGGTTGGATCTTCATCTGAGGTGAGCAAAGATTGTGTTTTACCTATTTTCCATGTCAATCGTTTTGTTTTTGTTCTGTGTGTTTTTTTTTTTTTCTCACTTCACGAGAATCGAAGAATCCCATTCCCATGTTTGTTCGTGGAGTTGCGTGAGTGCTCTTGGGATCAACAAACCTTACCATCGGTCATCCTCTTCCCATAACTTGAGGTAAGCAATAGATCTTTTAAAATGTCTGGGTGCTACTTCTCATTGCCTTCTATTAAGCAGACTATCACAAATGTATTTCAACTTCATTTCTAAGCTTCCTTTGGAAAACGTGTGATGCGCTTATGTAACCGATTGTTTTGATCATTCGATTTTTAAAGTTTGCTTGGAGCGGGAATGTCTAAACCATACCAAATTTTCTCTAGGTTCCTCTCTAATCTCCGGGACCAATTTATTGTGAGGTAGCAGAAATTTGACTCTAATTCCCATTCATCATTGGAAGGAAAACTTTCAGCTCATAGAAGGCCACTTACGAGATAAAGGCCATATAGGTCTTACTTTACTCCCATACCTATTGATTTTTTGAATCTTGTTGTTGTTAACCTTTTTTTTTGTTTTGGTTTCCTGAGTAGTTCAATTTTTGTTTTTAGTGTCTTAATGTGATTTGCAATTCAAATTTGAGGCTGATGTTGATGTGTATTGGTTCCTAAAACATATGGTCACAATATTGAAGGTAGAGTTTTGAGAAATGGACTGTTTAATCATATCATCTATATTTATTGAGAACTTGGTTTGTTTGATGTGTGCTTCAAATGCAAATGATTGACGATTGCACTTGAGACTAGTTTTCTCTTCATTTATGTGACCGCTTTTTACATGGTCATTGAATTCTTGCTTGTGCATGACAACTATTGGTTTGAGTGCACTAACTTTGATTTTCTAAATCTTTGAAATTTGTGATTGGTTTTCGTTCTGATTATTTTAATCTATTTGAAGCATCAAATCAGTAAAACAACTCAAAATTTGGAAATTCATAAGATTCATGTAAATTTGTACTTGTTATGATCTTAGTGAGCAAGGCTACACAAGGGGGTAAATGGTTTTTATTGTATTAGAATTTAAGGGTTTTAGAGAAGAAGCATTCATGAAATGTGATGACAATGTTTTGTTAGCGGAACCAAATTTTAAACTTTCTCCCAAGGAGGGTCAATTTGATGGGTTACATAGAGAGTTGATGAAGGAGAATTGGCCACTATGTAGGCTTTAAGTGGTCCCCTTCCACCCCCCTTGATGACTAAACTCTTCAAAACCCAAAATATCTCAAATATTTCCGAATCTTTTGACCGATTAATGTCAGCAAATTATAGTTCGGTAGAGTTTAGTCTCTATGATAGGGTTCTAAATTGCCTCGCTTAGGAATTAGAAATCCCTAGAAATCAAAATCTCGGTGAATGGTTACGTAACTAGGCTCAAGCGAAAATTGAATTCAAAAGTCAAATGTTCAAATGAGACGAAAATAAGGTCAAGTCCTCTGTTCGAGTATTAAGCGGATTGCAAGATCGATGGAAATTCAACTGGATTGTGAGATCTGAATATTTCCTTCATCAAATAGGAAAGTGAAACCGAAAATAACATAATTGATGGGCAGGGTATATATAATTAAGAATAGTAACAATCAGAGACCTTTTTTTTTTTTTTTTTTAAATTATTCTTATTATATTAAGCAGCAATATGAAACCATAAACAGTAGCCGGTCAATTTTTTAAATATTTAGATTTTTTTTGTCCCTGATTTTGAGAAGTTCTTTGTGAGTGGCTTCCCGAAAATTGAGTAGAAAATTCAGGGTTATAAACAAAAACATAAACTAGACAAGTGGATAATGTAATGAGGCGATCAAAAGCCCAACTAAGAATAAGAACCAATAGAATGTAAGAATGAAAATAGCATGATCGGGATAGAGGAATGTCGGTTTGGATTTTTATTTTGCTCTTATTGTTCATATATTTTTTGGGAAAGTTTATTTTCCTCTTAAAATTCCATGAAAATTCCTTTTTTTTTTTATATTTTTCTTTGTGGGACGACTTTTACTGCCTTGTGGATTCGGGAGGTCTCTAATAAGTTGAAAATAGAGTTTCAAGTTCTGTGATTTATATTCTTTTAATGTACTTCCTTTAAGAAACCATTGCGATTATATTGTTGCTTCTATTGGTCTTCTTAAATCCTCTCGTATTTTCTGCTCTCCTTGATTGTATCATAGTAAAGCCATGTTAAAATGCAAAATTCTCAATCTTTTGCCTTGTGAGGATTGCACATATAGGAAAGATGTCGTTCAAGATTGGTATGCGTTATGGTGGAGTGTTAGTAAAGATCTTGATGGAACATATATGAAGGAGGAGGTGAATCTATTGCAATTTATGGATGGAACAATGAATTTCACCCAGTTCTTGGAGAAGGTTTGTTCATCATGGAATTTCAGCCGATGGTGTTTTATTGAAGTGGTTAGTGCGGGTAGATGTGCTCCTATTAGCCTTAAGGAGACTTAGACCTCCAAAATATGTTGGATTTTAACGATGTAGTGCCATAGTGGATGTAATTGTGTCAAGGGATGATGGCTCTATCGGAAGTGATCACTATGGGCCCAGTACATTATTTGTTGTAGTTTGTCGGTTGTTTAGCTTAAGTTTTAAATTTTTATGGCTGTAATGAGATGTAAACATTTGTTTTTTTTTTTTTTTGAATTCGATAGCGTGTGTTACTTTTGCACGTCTCGATATGGATGCGGAATGTTCATGAGACTTGTGACATGGTTATTACATGTTCAAGTGAGACACCTGTGGACAAAGTACTAACCATATTTTGGGAGAAAGCAATAGAGGTGTGGACGGATGTTTAAGTCAAGATCGACTTTTCGACAATCGGTTGCTCAATTTGCTATTGCAAATGGTTTCGTTATTTGACAAAGCGGAGTGATAAAGCGAGGTTATTGTTGAGTGTGCGATTGAGGGATGTTATTGGTCAATTAGGGCAAGTCATGTCAAGCCAGTGGAATGTTTAGGATTCATAAGTACCAAGGTGTACACCAACATCCACCGGATCTCGGTTCATTGACAAGGTGAAGGTACCTGATCTCTCATAGCTAATCTGTGGTTGAGAAAGTTCGAGACACTCCCAAGTATCCTCAACTGAAATCATTATTGATATGAAAAGAGACTATCACCTAGAATTGAGTTACATGCGTGTTGGAGGGCAAAGGAGGTTGCAAATGATAAAGTGTTTGGATCTTTCAAGGAATCTTATCGTACATCCTTGGTATTGTAATAAGGTTATTGAGACAAACCCGGGAGCCATGCTAAATATGAGGTTGATGATGATGGTAAATTTACAAGACTATTTGTAGCCTATTACTGTTTTGCGGGGCTTCGGAGGGATGTAGACTGTATTGTTCATTGATGGCACCTTCATCAAATCCGGTTTCTTGGCACTCTGTTATCCTTTCTGCAATGGATGCAGATGATGGGATGTTTCTGTCAGCTTGCAATTGTCTCGGTGAGAATCACTCGATTGGACATGGTTTTAGAGCGACTTAACATGGCATTAGACAACACTTGAACATATTGTTTTTGTATCGATAGGCATCAATCCATAATTGATGGGGTGCGTTCGTCTTTGGGGATGTCCACCATGCGTTTGTCTTCGCCATTTAAAGGAAAATTTTAAGAAGAATCTTGAAAGCCTATGTCACCATTTTGAAGAATGCTTTAGAAGTATTGCTTATCGATGCAAAGATATGCACGGACAACTTTAGACTTTAACAATCATATGGGTGATATAAGGGTATCTCGAAGATGCATATATGGTTAATGACAACGGACCAGAATGGCTAATTGTCTATTCCGAAATCGTTATGACAAGTTGACTTCCAATTATGCGAGACATATAATGCATGGATCTTAAAGCAACGTGAACTGCCCATAATGCAACTCTTGAACAGTATAAGGGTGAACAGATGGAGATGATGTATAAACGTAGCGAAATTAATTAAGTGGAAATATGATGTGGGCCCTAAGATTAACAAGATTCTAAAGAACGAGTTCAAAATCGAGGGGCTGACCGTTAAGCGATCTTGATTCGGGTTTGAAGTTGAGGGTGACGCAAGTACACACTCAGTTGACTTAAGTTTGAGATCTTGTTCCTGCAAGGCGTGGGAGATGACAGGTCTACCCTGTATTCATGCATCTGCAGCGATAGCAAGGATTCGTGGACAACTCCTGAATTATGTTTCACATGAGTATCATAAAGAGGCATATGCGCAAACGTATGAAGAACCAATCAATCCTGTCCCTAACCATGATATGTCCTTGGAATCACCCACAGGGGACGATACGTTGTTGTGAGGCCTCCTAGAACTCAATAGCGTCAGAGCCGACCAAAGAGACAACGTATAGAATCACAAGATGTGGAGAAGCGATCCCAACATTGTAGCAGATGTGGGGATCATAGGCATAACAGGAGGTCATGTCGGGAGGCAATATAACCTCTTATGAACGTGGTAAGCTAATTGGTATAGGAATTTCTTGTAACTAAATGTTTGTGTTATGTGTCAACTGTACATCGCCTAAAGTCATCTCCCAATTTTGGTTGCAGTTTCCAAGATGGCAACACATGTTTCACTTTTTGTTGGCCTCACATCACTCCCAAAGAACATACAACTATAGTTATTCGAAGGGAACACTCATAGGCCCCAAAATATGTTCGTTGTGAATCTTATATTAATATGATGTAATATTGAATATTTGATTCTCTATCTGAATGTTTTAGGTGGATATTTTATGGTTTTGTTGTTCGGTTAATTGCATTCGCTATTAACACATTTTTATCTCTATGGACATTGAATAGATATATGATGACTTTTATGTTTTGTCGTTGAGACTATTTGCATTGTTGGCATGTTGCATATTTAACAGACTACGTGACTAACAGCTGAATTTTTATTTAGTCTTTGTGCTCTTCAAGCAAAATCACATCTTTTATTGAATTGGTACAGATCTTACTTCCTTGGAAGGTAACATAACCTAAACCTTCTCCCTCTTTCTCTCTCTCTCATATGCTTTCATACTAAGCAACAACAGGGCAAACAGTGCTGCCCTTTGAGCGAAGGCCTCTTTTATTATTCCTTATCAGGTTCAGCTAATGGGTCTACTTCCTTTTTTTTTTCTTTTTTAATGGATTAAGTATATTGTCTATGTTGCTCCCTCATTTGTGCTCAATGATCAATTTTATGATATGAATTAATAAGAAAAGGCCCCCCCCCCAACACTATACCAGTTTAGCGTATAGTGTTTCAGGGTGCGCTAAAGATCCAACTACCATATACAAGCTGGATTTGTAGTACGTGTTCACTACAAAATAGATTTATTATTGATCACCACTACCTTCACCCTCATGAACTACGTTTATTGTAACTCTTATTTATTTTCCTTCTATTCTCCCAGGTAAATCTATATTCACATTAAAATTTCATCCAATTAATTATGCATTGGACTGTAGTTTCATAATACACATATCTCATATGCTTATAAATGGGTGAGCATACTTCTCGTGTTCTCGAACGCTTACCATTATATGCCTTCCTATATTTTCGTTGTCAATGCGTAGATGTCTACTAAAAGACAGTTTGTCCCAATGTGTTTTGCCGAGGTTTAATACAAGTGTTGGCTGAAGTACACCCCTTGGGGCTGTATTGCAGTTCACAACCAATTTCTACTTTTGAGGCCCCCCCAATATGAAGGATACTCAGTACTTTAGCAGGTGAATATATGTCTCATTCATCTCCAGTTGTGTTTGTCTTTTTCATATTTTTTTTTCAGTAACCTGTGTTTTACAGTTACGTTGCATATTTTAGAACTGATTTGTGTCCATATCCTCATTACAGGGCACAAACCCATTCACTGATTGAAATAGTCGAACCCTATCATGCATATGTAGTTTTTGACGTTTTTATTTGCCTCCAATTTAAGTAAGTTGCAGGGAATTCAAGTAAGATTTGATAAGAATCCATATGCAACTTATTAATGCGGAGTGAGATATTCACCATGTAATAAGGGCCTTTCCTACACCTGAAGGTTCGATTCTACCTTTGTCTCTATGGATTGAACATGGATTTGAATGTTTTGGCATTTTTCATTTGAAGTTATGAGGGACATGCATAGGTTTTATATCTTTTATGTTGGAGAATACAACTTTTATCCATGTTTTTACGCAGTCAAAACTAGCCCAAATGTCAATTTCTGTTTTGATGTCTGAAAGCATGCATTTGCAATGATCTGGACCATTAATTTAGCCAGCCCTTGGACATACTGTGATGCAGTATTTGGGCACCAGCAGTAGTGCCAGGATGAAGAAGAAAAATTAGTCTAGGCCTAGCCTGACCAGAATTTGTTCCAACAAATCCAACTCAAGTCAAGTCCTGTCGCTGGGTCTTGTTGAGTCATATTTTATTTGTTATTTATCTTATTAGTTAAGTGGTCGAGTCAGTTTAGCACTTCCCTAATACATAACGTTGATGGGGAGGAATTTCCGGTCTGTTTGGGTTTTATTTTATTGCTATTTGGTTGGCTGGAATAGGAGTAATCAATTTCAGTCCTTGATATTCTTTATTGTTTTTGTATTTGAGTCAAGGAAGACATCTTCAATACAGCCTGTGGCTGGATATTTTAATCAGTCTTTGTTTCTGTTTATTTGCTTCATTATCTGTTCAGGATTCCGGGAGGTTGCAACCTTTCCTTTTCATTTCATGATTCAGTTTACAGAATAGTTCTGGTCCATTTCTTTGAGTTAATCTTTACTCAAACTCTGCTGAAACTTTGTGTCAAATTGCTTAACTAGTTATCAGTTTCAGATTCTGTTTGTTTTCAGTTTTCCAACTGAATGGTAGATCCTACTGCAACTCAATTTCTCAATCCTGATTTTTCTGGAACTGATCTCTTCATTTGATCCCTGTAGAGACTGTTTAAAGCTTCATAATTATGTTTAATTTTTAAATCAGGTTAGTATTTGACTCTGTTTTGAAACCCTAATGCCTTGCCATCAAATTTACTGTTTATTCTGGGTTTTCAAGTTTCCTACTTACAGTCTCTTCAATATTTCTAAATCTAACCTTCAGAGTACTTTCAAACTTTGCTGGAATATGATGATAGAAGCAGTTTGAACTACTTGACCAGAAGTTCTTTCTCATCTGATCGGTTCTGACTGCATCGACAAGTTTTCTCTTAGATCTGGTTCCTCACTTTCATGCATGATGTACATTGCGACTGATATATTTAGGTTTATGTTTTGACAGAAACCTCCCGGAATAGTCAGTCGTATTTCCTAAAATACCAATAGATACTTGAATTGAGCTCGTGATTCTGCTTATGGAATCATCCCTGAAATGCAGTAGTAGAGGATCTAGACTAGTAAGTGCTTAAGCAATTATTACTTGGCTAGATAAAAATCCAACATTTTAGTGGCCCCAATCAGGAAGAAAAGGATCAGCAGGAAACCTTCAAGCTTAGGAACTTATTTGGGTTCTTATGATTGGTCCAGTAACTGGTTACACGCTGGATCCTGATTTTCCCTTTGTGAAGATTGCTGCACCTTATGCACATGTTATTGTGTTTTAATTGAAAAACGAGATGCTTCACTCTACCTTTCTCTGAACTAACCCATGAATTACTGGCCAGTTGCATATGTTCCCTTTAACCTTATGCATTTTGCCTTAATCACATGGCAACTTCACCATCGCCATTATATGTTTTGCTTCTATATTTTCTATTGCTAGATATCGAGAAGTATACATGTCGACGCTACGAATACTTCCATATAGGCGGCGGCGGCCTTCGCTGAGTGCTCTGTCGCTCGGGTTTCTGGAGCGAGAGGTAATACACCAACAGTAGAATGTTAATGTTGTTTTAAAGGCTTGAACTGTCCACTCTTGTATACACTTATAGATTTTTCCCCTTTTCTTCAAATAGAATTGTTCTGTCATGTTGTACAAATTGTAACTTTTGTCTAATTATTATTCTTGCAGTTTTTGGGTTATACTGCCATAAAATTCATGTATTAATCAAATAAGTGATTTTCCTTTTTCATGTTAACCTTTAAAACTAAGGGGAAATCTTTCGTACCACAACTGCACCTGAAACAGGTTCATGATTTTGTTCCATATTTTAGTCTCTCTTATATTATTGGATATGCCCTATCTTGGTTGCAAATCGATGTTGATAGCATAAATTCTTACATAGTAGGAGATGAGCATTATAAAATATGAATTGTCCTGTAATATTGTTTGACGGTCTTTCTTTCTAAATCTAGTGGTTTTTGAAAAATTGAAGAGTTTTTTGTGTCCAAGCTAGGTTGGTTTACCTGACCCAGTTTATTTCTTGCGAGACATCAAACAGTCAAGTCAAATCTGCAGGGTTTTAAATTTCGCTCTCTGTGAAATCGCTAATATTGCAGTCATGTGTCGACTGGCAACCCTGTGATTGTGGCAAATCTCAGCTTTTCCTTAGTGATTACTCCAACCTTGTGGACTCTAGTTGTGTTTGCACTTCTGGGAATTACGACAAACAAAATTTTGTTTTTTTTCTTAAGACAAGTAAACTATATCTTTGTGCCTTTCCTTCAATGATAAAGGGAACCTCCTAGCTGAGGGCTGTGTGTCCCCCTTTTTCCTTTCTCCCTCCTTAGGGTTGCTAGAATATTCCTCCCTCTTCGGCATATATTATCTTATAAACGGGCCGCCCCCCAAAAAAAAAAAAAAAATTTGATAAAGGGAACCTTATTCCAGAAGAGGAATCATTCATTTGAAGTTGTCTGTGGGTTCATGGTTGTTTGCCTATGTTCCTCTCTGATGACAGGAGTTTGAGAGACAGCTAGCTGCAAAATAAGCTTCTCTTCCTCAGGAACCAGCTTCAGATGATGATAATGCTGTAACTCTTCTCGTTCCGATGCCTGATGGTAGCCGCCGTGGCCGTCGCTTTCTCAAGTTAGACAGTCTCCAGGTAGAAATGAAGAAATATCATCCTCTTTGATGCGTAGAAATTATTCTTGATTCTTTAATATTGGTTCAATCTTACAGCTTTCTTCTTTTGCATTGCTGTCACTTTTTGACTTCATTGATGTAATGGATATTTCCTTTTGTATTTGTGTAGAATTTCTCTTGATTCTTTAATCTGACAGCTGATTCCTTTTGTATTGCAGTCTTTTTTTGACTTCATTGATGTGGGTGGTTCCGTTAAACCTGGTACCTACCAACTGGTAATTGTCCGTGCTTATTACTTTCTGTTCTTCTCATTTCTGGTATTACATCATCTATGGTTAATTGATTGCAAACCTACTGAATTAACCAATCTAGTATAATAAACAAGCTTTCTGCACTAACCAGTTTAGTCTGCGGTATCCCTTATAACCTAGAGATAAAAAGGCATTCTGTTTAATAATTTCTTGGATATTTCAGGTGTTTGTGGAAATTATAGATAATAACAGGATATTAATGATTCTCTTGCAATTATGAGAATTTTCCTTACCCTTTTTCCCCCCCATTGAACATCTGCCAATGGGAATAGATATGAAAGAAAAATTAAGAGATCAAGAGCAAGAGTATTTTCTCCCTCTATTTTTCCTGTAGATTTACCTTGATATTGATGGTCTCAGATGGTTCTGTGACGTTAAGCACTTTGTGTCTGTCCCTTTGTATCACATTTTCTGAGCCATAGGTTAATGGTGGACAATTCCATAGTTTTAAATCCGGACAGGGGGGTGGAGTTATGGAGCCGAAAAGGGTTCCAGTTCCTCTACAATCCAGTTTTTACATATCAAACCATGGTTTTATAAGAGAATTTATAAGTGGATTAAAATTCGGAGGGAAAAAAAAATATATATGGCCCTGAAACCGTCAAGCTTTGAATGGGTGGTTTTCAGAGTCAATGAGGGGCATTTCCAGTCTAACCTGGTTTGGCCACCTACTCTGGTTTTTAAAACTGTGGCTGAGACTTTGTTCCATGAAGATGGTATGCGCAGGTAGCCTTTGGTTTCATTTTACATGAAATTTCATTCACATTGGACCAGTAATTCTTTACTCTTCTGGTTTAATAGATAAGTTGCAAGATGGTCCCTGAACCGGTTTAACAATTCTCTTGTAATTGTCCTCATGCATTAGAGAATGAAAGACTTATTTCTGCTATGTATAACAGTCGCACTATTTGTACAATTGATGAATGGAACTTGGACTGACACTTCCTTGTTTTTCATGCTGGACAGGTGAGGCCATACCCTCGGCGTGCTTTCAGTGATGGTGATAGTGAATTATCTCCGGTTGAACTAGGTCTAACCAGCAAACAAGAAGCCTTATTTATGGAATTGGTTTAGGAAAAATTATTACCCTAATTGTAAGTAGGAAAACACAGGAAAAGGAGAGTACCTTTCAAAATTCCATTGTAACAACAAAACATGCATGATGTAACGGTTCTTGGCTGGTGATGTTATTGTTGGAGCCCATCAAAATGCCAGAACACAGCAAAAATGCTGCTTCATCTGAATCTGAAAATAGAATATGATTGAACTCTTTCTAGCCACCCCAACTTAATCCTATCACGTCATTTAGATCTTTATTCCCCTTTTAGCCTATTTTAATCTAATTAAATTCTATCGTGTTGATCCATAATTTCATACTCCATCGCTAATCTTTATTCCATAGTATTATTAATTCAGTTTAGCTTTTGTTAAATTGTTCCCGGATAGCCACCTTTGCAAATCATATTCCCTTCAAAACCTCTTTTATAGGGGTTTCGCATTGTCAATTTTGCTTCAGAGGAGCATTGGAGGTTTGCTCTTCCGATCAGGCTAATCAGTTCTGTGAGATTGGCCTCCTCTACTGTGCAAGAGGAGCCAACTTTTAATCTAACTGGATAAAATAAAAGATTAAACATGTCATTGCTTTTTAGTTTTACTACTCTTTTATGTCTTTTATAGACCTTCACTATATCATGGAATCGGAGAGTACCGGTGATGCCATCAAAAGAAATAAGTTAGCCTATTTATTGGATAATGTGCATATAACAGAGATTAGAAAACATGATATAAGTGAACAAGGAGCTCCCTCCCTCTCGCAATCTCTCTCTCTCTCTCTCTCTCTCTCTCATCGTGATAGAACACATGAGTCATCTCTATTTAATCGGACCCTCATGTTCTCAAACTCCAAGTAGGATATCTTACTAGTGTATATATATGAATATGTAAAAATAGGCAGACTTATTTCTTCCTTTTTTTTTTTTTTTTGTGTTAAGGTCGTAATGCTTTCAATGTTTCATGATCCCAATAATAAGTTGCACTGGTAAACTCATGCCTATGACCTGCCCTCATTATACAATTTCTATCCAACCGCCAACTATCCTATTTGTAATTTTGAAGCTTTTCAGCAATCTATGAATTGTTCCCCTGCAACTGACTGACAAAGCAGCCAGTCATATGGAGCTTAACAATAAGATGTAACTGTCATTCCACTGTAGGACGGTCACCTCAATAGATAGCGGTTGCCTTCAAGGTTCAAGGTTCATGCCAATTTTGGCCCCATTTCATTCCCATTAAAATCCGCCCATATTAGATCCGTTTACTTTCACTACGACCACCTCGCCATCCAACTCAACATTGGTCATTACGACTTGATAGAAGAAGGAACTTCAATACATTGTCCAAAATCAATGAAATAACACTCACTATTTATAATATTGTCATCAAAAGTGCTAACGATCAACCAAAACCTTGGTAAAGAGTTTAAATGCGCAATGGTTTGTACACCTGATTCAATAATATTTGTGCAAACACAATACATATGCCAAAAAAGATCAACCAACATCGCAAGGGAATGCCTATATAACAAGTAGTTCATTGCAATGGTGATTAACTACCGGGGTTGAATTCCTTCGGGTCCATCGAAGCAATCTCCCAACAAAAAAATAACAAAAAAGGCTCCTGGTTCAACCTGCGAAATGAACTTTAATGTCAACTTCACCTCTAAGATGTGTGCTTGAAGCTTTCATACGATGAGCACAAATGCCATCTCAAAACATCTTACTAATCTATAGGACAGAGAACTTCACCTAGCATTAGATCATTAAATACTCCATCCATGATAATCCCGACTAGTCTCTGTTATGTTAAGAAATAAAATAAAATCATATAAATTATGTAATACGCATACCTCAAAATTCCATGCTCGAAGCATACCCACCACCTGGGAAATCGTCAGTGACTGATTCAACATCAAGAGTTGGATCATCAAGAATCTCATTGAGCCGTTTCAGATTTTCACGTTCCTTCTTTATGTTGTTTATAATCTCAACCTCCCGCTCGCAAAGATATGACTTTTGGAGCCGACGTCTCATTATGTCGATCTCATTTTGGGCATTCTCAAGGGCAATTAGTATCTTAACCCTGTTTGGTGGAACTTCACAGAATGCTTTTCGTTTTGGAGTACTCACTAGATGTGACCTGCATCTTTTTCGCAAAACGTTTACCTCTGTGATTGTACGATTGTATTCATCTTTCAAATTTTGTAGCTCAGAGTCAAATGCTAAAGGTGGACGAAGAAATTGTGGAACCATCGCTGGACAAATTTGAGTTCCCACAACGTACTCAAGCATCCTGATGCAAACATAAGAGTAGAGTGGAATATAAACACATTGTTGTATATTCAGTTGGACAACAAGTCAAAAACATTATCACAATATATTCACCCCACCCCCACCCCCACCCCCACCCCACCCAAAAACCAAAAAAAAAAACCGTAAGAAAATAAATAAATAATGATATCAATTGTTACAGACATCCATTTTGTTCCTCAGCCAAAGATCAATTATCATCGTCTAATTATCATCGTCTGTGTGTGTTGCTCTATGCCGAAAAACATTTGATAATATCATAAAATGATTTGTGCAAAGTTATATGTCGTGATTATGCCATCACCAGGGCGACACGTTGTCAGAGTGATTTTTAAGTTATTTCCTTTCCTACGCATTATTTTTAATTTTTTATTGTTTATTTTTTTAACTTACAACGAGCAGGATGGAGATGGTCGCTGGTCCGTCGAGGTCGCGCGTCCGTCGTCACTGGAGATGGTCGCTGGTCCGTCTAGGTCGCTCGTCCGTCGTCACTGGAGATGTTAGTTGGTCCGTCGAAGTCGCGCGTCCGTCGTCACTGGTGATGTCGCAGAAACCTGCTCGCTGGTCTCTCAGAGGAAGGAGTCGAACACCTTAGAACGGAGATGGTCGCTGCTCCGTCTAGGTCGCTCGTCCGTCGTCACTGGAGATGTTATCTGGTCCGTCGAAGTCGCGCGTCCATCGTCACTGGTGATGTCGCAGAAACCTGCTCGCTGGTCTCTCAGAGGACGTAGTCGAAATCCTGGTTTTGGAGATGGTCGCTGCTCCGTCTTGGTCGCTCGTCCGTCGTCAGTGGAGATGTTCGCTGGTCCGTCGAAGTCGCGCGTCCGTCGTCACCTGTGGTGTCGCAGAAACCTGCTCGCTGGTCTCTCAGAGGAAGGAGTCAAAATCCTGGTTTTGGAGATGGTCGCTGCTCCGTCTTGGTCGGTCGTCCGTCGTCACTGGAGATGTTCGCTGGTCCATCGAAGTCGCGCGTCCGTCGTCACTGGTGGTGTCGCAGAAACCTGCTCGCTGGTCTCTCAGAGGAAGGAGTCGAAAACCTTAGAACGGAGATGGTCGCTGCTCCGTCTTGGTCGCACGAAACTCATCGCTGCCTCGTCGTCGCTGATCTGGGCAGCAGGAAAAGCTGGGTCGGCAGTATGATATACGCTAGAATGGAGGTGGAAGTGATGAAGTGAGGCCGTGTATTGATTGAAGAGGGTAAGGGGATTTGGGATTTCTCAGAACTAGGTCGGGTATGGAAGCGGTGACGCCTGATCAGTTTGGTTTTGGATTAAGGTTAAATTGAACCAATTAATACAACGGAAAATTACAATATTACTCAAAATTAGGTTTTTATTTACAAATTTACCCACTTGAAGTTTGTGATAACTAAATGCCCTACTCAAGTTTTTACACACAGCCACACGTTGCCCAGGGATTTTTTACTAGTATATATATATATATATGAATTGATATGTTTTTATTTCTGATTAATGTTTCGAGCTGCAATCGATTCGATTGCCTATCATTCCTTCAAACTCTGACGTTACAGAGACCAATGGTACGATTCGAAAGGCTCCACTTGGGTTTGATTGAATGTGACGTAAGTATATTTCCTCAACTTTACCATATAGTCATCATTGCCTCTATATATATGTTAGTAACTAGTGCTTCACATGAATACTGTTGTGGTGCTCCAGATCACATGAATACTATTGAAGCAATCCTGCAAATTTTCCGAAATTGCCCAAGTGGTTGTACCTATACTCATCCTGACAAAGCAAAGCATGCAACTTTTTCAATATTCTATCATGTCAAAGAACTTGCCGAACACTTCAGTAATCATTACAATTCAGAATCTCTGGTATAATACTTTTTCAAGATGCCCATCATGTTGAAGAACACTATTACATAATATAGTGAATTTGTACATGATGGCCTACCACTACTTACCCTTTGGAATCATCTATGTATTCAAGATTCACATTATATTAAAAGTACCACCTACTATTACAATTTGAAGTAGGTATGGAGACTACAAATATACCCATCCGCTTCAACATCCTCTTAGCCACCTTGAAAATATTGAAGTAACTCTATAATGGCGTCCAGTAGCTCCAAAGCTAGTAATTCTGCTCCCAGTGTGAATCAAGAGAAAGGGAAAGAGGAGCTTCGACTGAAGGAGAGAATGCAAGAGCTACTTAATGATCGTGAGAATGCACGCCATGAAGCAAGAGATCTACGAGTAGAGCTTCCCCTTCGAAAAGACCTTTACAAGGCGAAGGATGTCACGACTTTGGACGAAAATATACGAATCCTAAGTCGTGAAATCTCAAAAACGCGTACAAGAACTAGGCGTGCCTATTTTGAACACAAAAGGGTTGAATCAAAGAAGATCATACACGACCAACGTTTAGAATTGGAAAGTGTTCGTAAGATGAAGAACAATTGTGATATGACTTCAGAATCATCCGGAAGCGATGACGATGCAATGACAGGCGATGATGCTTACCCTATACTGCAGTAGGAATTGCAGGCAAGAAAAATTCCATCTATGAAGTTGTTTTATGCATTTCAACTTTCGTTTTTATTGAATAATAGCCATGAAGGGGGTTGTGAAGTAGCTGTAAACGAATATGAGTTACAACTACTGTAATGGCATGTTTTCCTTAGGAACATCCATATTTTAAATTTACAGCTACTTAGTATATATTCACTTACTGTTACCAGCCATGGTTTGATTCAACTTCCCAATTCTATATATACACATACCAGCCCTCTCATGTCCATGATGACAGCCTTTATGCTTCAGGCTGGCACTGGTAAGGTCACAATTTTCATTGTCAATGGTAACAACTGTTATATCATTCTGCTCTATAGTTATTTAATTTGCAGGGAGTAAACTAAGGGGAGAGTTCAATCCAGAGTGCCCAATCACAACAACAGTTTCCTAAAGCAACCATTAGTTTCATTGAAGCCTAAAGATCATGTATTTTTAACAATATATACTGGATCACCAAGGGAAAGGGTAAGATAAGAAGATATGGACCTTTATGGTCAGAGAGAAGAAAATGTTCTCACTTATTTAAAAAAGAGGTTCTGATTCTTTGAAATGAGCCACGTGACAAGTTGTGGGTGAGCAGGTGGGCTGAACCAAGTTTTCTAATGACCCAAGACACGCAGAAGCACGCACAGAAACACACAAACACACACACACATCAGATCCCACACAAACACACACATACACAGAAGAACACACTCCTCTGCATAAACCATTTTGTCCTTTTGTCAATATACTTGAGAATCAAGACAGAAAACATATTCTAGTTCTTCCATAAGCTGCAGGCCAAAGTACTTTATCAAGCAGCTTCAAATATTACATAACAAGCTCATCAAAATAAATAAAATCAATGAAATATCCTACTGTAGGAAAAGATGCTTCTGAGAAGCAACAAGACCTTAAAAGAAGCTTAGAGCTCTTAGGCTTGTTGTAATGACAGAAATGATCTTCGGGGCTGTTTGACCATGAAATTGGCATTTTAAATATCAACAATGGTATTGTACAAGAAGTAATTCTTTCAGTTTTAGTTGCCTAAGAATTTCTCAGTGTCACATTCAGAGCCACAGAGAGAAGCCAGCTGATCTTCAAACAACCTTGACATGACATAGAGGCCCACCAACTTCATCTGCAAAGAATATTTTCTTCCTGTCCTTGTGAATCAACATAACTAGATGTTGGAGCAGTAGCAGCTTTGTTTCCAGACGATCTCTGCTTAACAATTGAAGAGAAACACTATTCAAATTCCAAGTAAAAATAATTGTGTTAAAGACTGGAAGATGGTATGTGGGGTTACACTTTCATGTGTACTGTTCGTACTATTTCATGGATTATCTCTATTCTAATCAGGTGTTTCTCCTTTCCTAATTAGTCTAGACTTCTTTTTCTTTTCTTACTTGACAAGGATTTTCTTTCCTTGCTGGATGTAAGTTATTATTGAGTATGGTAAGAGGGAGTCTGGAAGTGCATTCTTCCAGCTCTCTTAGCAGTCTCTACTCTATTCTTCTCTCTTTCTCTTGTGTGATTACTGTTGTTTAGTTACGGATATAGTTACAGACTGTTTAAGTACATTGTAGATAGGCCCTTGGACGTCCCTGATAGCTCACACATGAAGCTAATAAGCTTCTGGCCATCCATGATTATATGAGTTTATCACATCACCATCTCCCTGTCGGCCAACTTCCAGCCCAACCACCAACACACCAACCCCCAAGAAAAAAAATTTCAGAACTCTAAAGGACGCAGTTCTCTTTAAAATTTCTGGCAGTGTCATTCCTGAACAGAAGCCCAATATAAGATTATAAGGTACCATATTTCTCAAGGCAAAGCCAAAGGTCTACTTGTGTTGGCCATAAAATTCCCCAAGTAATTGTAAGTGGGGGTGGTTGTCATTGTAGAGATCTTTCCATATGGTAAGCATCATATAAGCTGGCATCTTTATCAAGGAGTAAGATAAGAAGAAAAGAACAAACCATAATTATACAGAAACGGCTGCAGTCTCTTGCCATCATGGAAAGCCACATTCTTGTGGTCTCTTCAACTTCTCCAGCCCTGTCAACAGCTACTCTCATCTGTCACAGATGAACATAAGCAAAATAAATTAGCCCCCAACAAAGAACATGCAAGGAGCTATGCATGAACATAAATAATCTGTTTTCAAATGTGAACAGATGGATATACATCTGATCTATGTGGGTTGGCAGGTTCTGTTAGTTCTGACAGCTTTACTTAACATTACCCACAAAAGATACGGACACAAGAGAGAACTGTTCTGTATTCTCCCTACAGTTGAGCAAGATCTGCATATCGAACTCATAAGCAGATGACAATCTGTTGAAGATCATTGTGAATGAAAAAATTTAGGTATATAGGTTCTCAATCAAAGGTGAAATAGAGGATGATGTTGCATAAAGAATTTTAATAGGGCCGACATATTCCTTTAGAACTCAAAGAAAAACTCCATAGGACGACAACAGTGTTAAATGATCAAGGGATACCAAACTGCCATTGTAAACACATAAACAAGATTTAGAAAATCAATACTGCTTTACGATACATACAAGTAGTTTACCTATAAATAACATTATAACATCATCATACCATACTGATAATAAGGAATAAGACAGAGTACATATGTGTGTATATATATATATGGGATTTTCTGATTGACATGCCCCAAGGTGTCATAATTTGTAACCTTACTTTTTTTGTCCTTTTGTCAAGACATACAATTTTTTTACAATGAGGGTAATTGTGTCATTTCACATATGCACTTGAGAAATGTGCATAACAACACCACCTTTTTGATAATGACATAATGATATATCCCTTACAACTTGTTTTTGAAAATCTACATATACCCCTATTTTAAAATCATTTGGGAATAAGACAAGGGGCAGTTAAAAGTTGTCAAATTCTAAATAAACCTATAGAGGTTTTATTCAGAGTCTCAGACACTCATTCTATAAATATATAGTGTGGGTGGTGGGCGAACAAGATTTTTGATTCTTGACCACCCTCATATCATACAAAATATACCTAAAACCAAGATTTTCATGGGGAGCAATTGGGGCCTTGTTATATGTATGCCACATGTTGTTGACACCAGAACAAGCCAACAAATAAAAAAGTTCAGATGTACCAATCAAATAACATTATAACCACTTCCAACGTAGAACATGACTACTAGATATTATAGTTTAAGAGCAAATATAGGTACTCTAGACTCTATATTCTTCATTTTATTTTCTGTCAAGACTACTAGGTAGGTAACAAACGGCATTATAAATTACAAGCTATTCATGTTGGCATACAAACATCTACAGTATATTTCAAAGATTTAGATGGATAGACTTTAGAGTGCAGTATTACTTCTATGAGGACCCTCATGTTCTCAACTCATTCACAAGCTTCACAGCCCAGAGACTCGATGTCACGCATCTGGCTCTGAGAGAATGCCATAGCACTCTCTGTAAGAGGATTGGGAGACGTGCTTTCAGTTGAAGTTTGTGGCATTGCAGAAGAAACATTTGGAGAGATGAGTATTCCTTTAGGAACTAACAAGTTAGGTCCAATCTTTTTATTCTTCAGTTTCAAGATGAACCTCTGAGGGCTTACATTGACTTCAGTTCCCTGAAGATTGGATCCTGCTGAAGAGGCCCTAATTGTAGACTGTTTCCCAAAGCTTAGTCTTTCCCTACACTCTGTTGATGGAAAACTCAATCAGAAACAGTGAGAAAATTTGATATGGAAAGTGGTTATTATTATTCATGGATGCCACAAGTTATGCACTCATGCTGCACATTTGCCTAGCTATAAACAGATACAGCAATACTTTCAGATGGCGAAGGTCACCGTAAGCAAATTGGACAATTCTATTATTCCCACTGCCCATTCTATTTGTCTCCCTTTCATGGATGGTACAGAAAGATAGATGATACATTTTTAAGTTATTGTATATCCTAGACTGAGGTGAAGCTATTCAAATGTTCTGGACAAAGTCTTGTGCACTCACTCAACCCCCGGGGGTATACCAGCGTACAAATGAAACAAAATCCAAAGATTTCAGAACTTACTGGAAAGACCTATGTCATCATTTAAGTAGTCAGCATCCACAGCTTGACCCGGCTTTGCCTGAGAAGTCGGAGAAATGGCCTGAAAAAAACCTATCATAAACCACTTCGATAGAACATACACACACATAAAATAATAAAATAATAATAATAATAATAATAATAATAATAATAATAATAAAATAAAAAAGGGAAATTTGACATTAAGCAGAAGAATGTCCACACCTTTCTGGTTGAAAGGCCGACTTTTTGGAGGACAATCCAGCTTCAAAGCATGGAAATTCTCAACTACTTCCATGGCTGTACAACTTCAAGTATACTCAGATGGATCAGCCCTCACAGAGCAGTCTCTTACGTAAGCAATATTAGACTATTGATCCCTCTTCTGTGGTAAATGAGTGTTTCTCATCGGTTGCAGAATTAAAATCATCCGAACAGCTACAAGGATTCAAGCATGTACGACAATTCTGAGATGAGATGTAGAGGATGTCAGTGTTGTTCATAACACTGGTTTCAGGATCAGGAAGGTTATCATACTTGGTGTCACCATCATTTCCCGTATGAACACCAGTAGACATCAGTCCCTCTACTGATAAAGATGATTTCTGCTTCACCTCAATTGTAGGTGAACTACAAACAATAGAACTAAAATCACTAGGAGAATTAAAGTCCTCATGAGACTTCTGAAATGGCATGTAAAGGACATCAGAGTTTCTTGTAGCATTGGTTTTGGGGTCAGGAAGGGTATCCTCCTCGCTGCCATCTCCAGTTTCCATACTTAAAATATATCCACCATCATGGTCAGGTTTTGTGCATCTAAATCCAACATCAAGGTTCAACTTATGAGGCATATGCATCACAGAGCTGCTATCCATTTCACATGAATTGTCCCATGCGTAAATGAATAGCTTTCATAGCTTCCACATGTATCAGAACCAGGCTTGTTGGTTATTAGTTAAGTGCCTCCATAGGGCTTACATTAGGAGTTGATTGAGTAATGCTAACATTCGTATCAAGTTCGGAAACAGGGGAAGAAATTTTTTCTTGATTGATCACCTCTGAAAGAGTTTCTTGACCGATCACCCCGGCAAAACTGTCCTCCATTACATCCCCTACCGTGGAACTTGCAGGAGAAGAGAGAGATCTTTATGTTGATCCAAGCATTCGATTGAAACTTCTGTAACAACACAACTTCGAGACTCTGTAGTAAGAAAAATTGATTGTCCAATGGCCAACTCACTTCTCTCACATATCCCTGCCACTTCATCAGATCGGTTTGCACTGATTACTTTCACAGAGTGGGAATTGACAGTAGCACCAAAGGTAAAACCATCCAAATTATGACACTCTGAAAACTCAGGTCCTGAAATCTCGAGCTCAGATTGAATGGATCCAGTTAGATCCAAAGTATTTTGAGCTGAATTTTGAGGGGCACTTGGAGTTTGTTCAGATACTAAAACTGAAACAGCAGAAATAGAAGGTGAATGCACTTCTGAAATCTCAATCTCAGATTTAATGGATCCAGTTAGATCCCCAATACTTTGAGGTGAACTTGGAGTTTGTTCAGATGCTGAAACTGAAACAGCAGATTTGGAAGGCGATGATGCTTTCTTAATGCACTTCCGTTTGGCCGTTACTTTTTTCAGCTTTAATTTCCAACTGCTGAGACTATCGTCCAGGTCAGATTCATCTTCCTTCAGTTCCAATTTTGCATAATATTCACTTAGATGACAGCCTGGTTCTTTTTTCAGTTCAACCTTAGAACGGAAGTTTCCTTTTCTTTGTTTTGCATCTGTCCTTAAGCTGTTTTAATGTCATTTCACTAAAGCAAAGATCATCCATGTCACCTTTTCTTATGTCATCACAAGCATCCTTGCCTAAATGACACAGTTCAGGGTCAGTTTTGATTTTTTCTGCGACCTGTGAGAAGAACCGGCCTGTCAATCTTTACCCAACCACAACCAAATGGCGAACTCATCAACCCCCTTCCTTGCTGCTGAAATGTTGTGCAGGAACCTTGATTTTTGGCATCTTCAGATTCATATATAGCCTCTATTGTTTAGAACCTCAGGGCTGGTCTTCCATGAGAATCTACATTGATGGTTTTCTCCACCATACCATTCTTAATTGCCCCAATAAAATGCAAATGGCTGCAGCTCCTTAATTCCATTGGTTAAAGTTGCAATCTACTCTCTGTGTCTATATTGTGGAGACAAAATAGAGAAACTTGTAAAATTGGACAGGATAGCTGGGCCTACAGCAATAAAGTGATTTTAATTGATGAGAATCAGATGCATTATACTATATTTAACAAAAAAATAAAAAAATGGCACTCAAGAACATTATTGTAAAAAAAAAATGTCAACATCTAACCACCTTCGAAACAAAATAATTAATTGTCACTGTAGAGATTGCTATCAAGTAACATAAACAAAGAAAACATGGACAAAATAAATGAGGCAGTTTTGTGGGGTGAAACACATCAAGTTCCTAGTATTGGAAACTCATTAATGAACTCATACAAGCGCTAAAAAACATATTACATAACATGGAAAACAAGAGAAAGGTAACTCAATAAGGATTTTTTTGGGGGGGTGTGGGGTTGTGGTGGTGGGGTGGTGGAGGAACACCTTCTTGTGTGCTTCATGCTGAGTTCAGTGAATCAGAATAAAAGAAGTCCAAGAAATTATTAAACAGAATGCCTTTTTATCTCTAGGTTATAAGGGATACCGCAGACTAAACTGGTTAGTGCAGAAAGCTTGTTTATTATAACAAGATTAATACTAAGCATAAGCATCACATAATTCCTGCAACAGTAACCGAGAGTAAAAGTGTGTGCATAAAAGGATACTAGATTGGTTAATTCAGTAGGTTTGCAATCAATTAACCATAGATGATGTAATACCAGAAATGAGAAGAACAGAAAGTAATAAGCACGGACAATTACCAGTTGGTAGGTACCAGGTTTAACGGAACCACCCACATCAATGAAGTCAAAAAAAGACTGCAATACAAAAGGAATCAGCTGTCAGATTAAAGAATCAAGAGAAATTCTACACAAATACAAAAGGAAATATCCATTACATCAATGAAGTCAAAAAGTGACAGCAATGCAAAAGAAGAAAGCTGTAAGATTGAACCAATATTAAAGAATCAAGAATAATTTCTACGCATCAAAGAGGATGATATTTCTTCATTTCTACCTGGAGACTGTCTAACTTGAGAAAGCGACGGCCACGGCGGCTACCATCAGGCATCGGAACGAGAAGAGTTACAGCATTATCATCATCTGAAGCTGGTTCCTGAGGAAGAGAAGCTTATTTTGCAGCTAGCTGTCTCTCAAACTCCTGTCATCAGAGAGGAACATAGGCAACCCCTAAGGAGGGAGAAAGGAAAAAGGGAGGAATATTCTAGCAACCCTAAGGAGGGAGAAAGGAAAAAGGGGGACACACAGCCCTCAGCTAGGAGGTTCCCTTTATCATTGAAGGAAAGGCACAAAGATATAGTTTACTTGTCTTAAGAAAAAAAACAAAATTTTGTTTGTCGTAATTCCCAGAAGTGCAAACACAACTAGAGTCC
>CM040961.1:79258645-79414844 GCA_022985045.1 Macadamia tetraphylla
TTCTATTTCTATAAACGGAAATTTATGTTTCTGTCGTTTCTTGAAACAGAAACGGCAGAAACGTTATCAAACGGACCCTTAATGATCTTCATTCTTCCCTTGATTGGGCAGCAAGTGCTATAGTTACTGATGTGTTATTGAATATCAGATCAAAATTCACTTCAATAGATATCTCTCTCGGATCACCTCTGGCTTTTCATTGTCTATGTTTTTTTTGGTGGAAGGCTTTTCATTGTCTCACCCTTTGGAAAACACATGCCTCCTTCTACAGACATATCTTCCTCCACTCTCTTGGTGATTCCATTTCTTTGAAAGACTTCGTTCTCTTTGAACCTGAAAAGGACAACTCTACATCTTTCATTCCATTAAACCTATCAACTTCTTTCAAGATTGAACCCAGTTGAAGACTCCACATTTTCTCCAATTGTGTGCGAATTGTTTATTTCGGGAATAGGCTGGATCTAACCTTAGAAGATCCCAAGGACAACCCAATCAAATCATTGGCTTAAATTCATCAATTGATCTAGATAAAAGACAATAACCCATTAAAACTCAATTCCAATATAAATAACTAGGATAAATTAACACAGAAGTGAAAAAGGGTAGTAAAAGGCTTTGTTGCTATGCGCTAGGTTTGGCAAAAACAGTTCACATGATTTGTGGTTTTTTAATACGATTTAGAAGTTCCAACCATATGATAGGTAGGTTCATTTTGGATCAACCACATGTTAAATTTAAGGTTTAACTCCATCTTATGACCCATTTATATTTGAATGTTCCTTAGGCATGTTCGAAGGCCAATCTATTATGTTCATATTTTTATTTATAAAAAAAAAAAAGAAAAAAAAGAAAGAAAAAGATAGCTTATAAGGCAATGTGATCCTTAGGATCAGACAAAAAGAGGGGTAAAATGATTACTCACTCTTCATGAAATATGAAAATTTCACCCATATTGATGTTTTCGTATTTATTCTCATTGGCCTCTGCAACCATTTAATTTACCTTTTAGAGAACTCTCAGCCTTTTGATTTTTAGTTAAAATTTGACCTTTTTTCACAGTAAAATTTTTTTTTGAATTATATATTAAAATTGAGCTTTGAACTTAAAATTTTGAATTATTTATATTGAAACTCTAATCTAATTATTTTGAGGGTGATAGAACCATTCCTAATGAATAGCTACCGTGCCAATAGATGGGTCAATGAGAGAGCAAGCAAGGTATCGACCAAGAAGTGAATAAAAGGCAGAGCGGCCTTTTCATATATTTGATTGTGTTTAATTAGGCATAGAGGACGGGACCCACCACCGATGATAGAGACTAGACAGAACAAGAGAAGGCGGGGGAACAAAGAAGAAGAATTCAAAAAAAAAAAAAAAAAAAAAAGGTTGATGGATACAATGCCGACATATAGATTTGTTGGGTGTATCTGTTGAATCCCGAGGCTGCGTGCCATTAAATATTTGTTGTATTGTGTATCATGTGCTAGGAATCTTTCAGTGTACGTTGTACGTGTCGTTAAAATACACCACATGATTTTGTACTTAAGACCAGGCATCGTGTCTCATGTCAACACATGATTTTAGACTTAGGGTCACTCCAGCTAGCCAACGTGACAATGACCACCAATGTCATGTTGTTAAGACTTGGAATATAAGAAACACTTGCCACGTTCCCCGGAAAAGCATGATGTCTGATATTCTGATCTCTCCAGCCCTTAGAAAATTATGTCCTTTCTTAACTAACCTATTTTTAAAAGAATGAATTAAGTATTAAAAAACATGTTATTTTATAATTAAGAAATAAAATAACTCAAAGTAATCCTTTTCCTAACTTTTTTGTCCATTTTCCGCTAAATGCGTTCAAATTATATTCTAACCGTCTAATTTACTGTGCGGGCATGCTAGTAGCTTAATACGAACTCAACTTAAATTCTTCTTCTAGCGTAGTGGTTGACTGACATCTAGTGGGTTTAGTGTAAATCCAGGAAGGTGGAGTGATTGGCTCCTATATTCCTCTTCGGTGGCAGCTTGCAACCTACCTTCTCTTCTCCTACTCTTTCCACCTTGGATACGGATTCACATCCGCAGCCGTGGGATGTGTATTGGATGCCCTGAAGAGGATCTCCTACACTTTCCACCTTGGATGTGGATGTGTATTGGATGCATTGAAGAGGATCTGATTCACCCCACTTCCCCCCTCATGTCACCTTGGGTGTTAATCCCTTTTTGAGCCACCGTTGTAGTGAGCCTACCTTGGTAAAAAAAAAATCATTCCTCTTTCCCTACCTGTAACCATTGCTTAGTTATTGATGAGGTAAAATATGTTCCCTTTCTCAGTACGGTTGAAGCATGTATGCAAACTTGAACAAGACTGATCTACTACCTCGGCCTCCATCAG
Organism: Macadamia tetraphylla; assembly: GCA_022985045.1. Taxonomy (NCBI): domain Eukaryota; kingdom Viridiplantae; phylum Streptophyta; class Magnoliopsida; order Proteales; family Proteaceae; genus Macadamia; species Macadamia tetraphylla. The sequence continues at coordinate 79,261,044 of CM040961.1, forward strand.
GCCTTGCTGCTACCTTGGCCTCCATCAGGCCGTGCTACCACCTCGATCTCCATCAGGCAGTGCTGCCACCTCGGCCTCCATCAGGTGATGCTTCCACCTCGGCCTCCATCAAGCCGTGCTGCCACCTTGGCCTCCATCAGGCCGTGCTGCCACCTCGGCCTCCATCAGGCCGTATTGTCACATTGGCCTCCATCATGCCGTGCTGTCACCTCGGCCTCCATCGTGCCGTGCTGCCACCTCGGCCTCCATCGTGTCGTGCTACCACCTCGGCTCTACATCAACAACAAGGTTTCGAAACGTCTTTTCGTCCACCCCTACATTCAAGGAACGTACTCCCTACTCCGGAGGACAGGACTCTATCCACTACACGTCATCATAGACGTCACACGATTGGCCTTTCCGAGTTAAGAGGGGAATGGAATATTCCCAGAATCACAGAGCCACTCCTCTTGAGGACTCCACTCCTAAACATGACTCTTCACAATCGTCTTCCACTTGCCCTCCATCAGCAGCCTATAAATACCAAGGTAAGCCTCCATCCGAGTAGATCGATTACTCACTTCTCTTACTGGAAAATCTCTCTTGAACATTTGTTGTGGAAAGATCTGACTTAGGCATCGAAGAGTCTCCCGTCAGGTCAGCCCGGCTTTGGCTGTCATCTCTTCTGTACAGGTCGGCCAAAGCTCCAAGAACTGCAGTTAAGATCGTCCGGTCAATTTTTTTCGCATCAATTATCTTCACTTAAAAATAAAACATTGCTTAGTTACCTTAAAAATGTGAGAAAACAACACTGGATCAGGAACACCAACCACCCCTCTTTTTTTTTAATTAATTTATTTAAGAGCACACTCTTGGTTAAAAGTAATAATGAATGGATTTGAAGTTGAATGAAAAATGATATGAACGCTAGAAGACCTTGCTTTAAAAGCTAACTTCTAAGGTGAGGGAAGTAATCCTTTTTTATCGGCTTTCACTCTAGCATTAGGTCGTCCCATCTATAGAAGAATAAAGAATTAAAAATCAACTGTTCTGTTAATGTAGGGTGATAAACATGGACTGTGGTAAATCATCATTTTTTTTTTGTTGTGAACAAATTATTAATCCCTTTGAATATCTCTTTATCTTCCTCTCAAAAAAAAAAAAAAAAAAAAAACGTACACAGGGTGGGAATATGTGGCCAAGGTTCCTAAAATATTCAAAATTCTATCTACTCAATAAGACAGTTTCACCCATTATTTCAGGAATCAAAATTGAATCATCATTTTATCATGAATGGGATCTGAATTGGTCAATTCCTTATTCAAATTATCCATCTATTTCTCGGGTTCATGCCAATTTCGAGTGAAACAAAATTAAATATCATGGAGATCGATTCCGTTGCCAATTCTACTTTAGCATTTGTTCCACCCTTTAACATTGGCTATACTCTTTACTCATGCAAGTTCTATCAATTTTTTCTATGTATCTTTTCTTCTTTCTTTTGGTATAATTTTTTTCCTATGTCTCAAGCATCATCCCACATGTATTACTTCTTTTTGGTAACTAAGATATTACTAACTCCAAATCATTTTATATTTATTATAAAAATTCATTTTACTTTGTATCAAAATCCTTTGGATATGAAACTAAAATAAAAAATACATCTAATAATTTATCAACTAAATATTATAACAATTTAAAGTAGTTTATACAATCACAGTAAATAATGATTATCAAAGTTTAATTTTTAAGTTTATTTATTTATTTTTTATTTTGTTCATTTTCACTCTCTTTAATTTCCCTTGAAACCAAATGAAGCCTTAAGGAACGAGTTTCACTATGAGACTCAGGTTGTTTTGGATGAGATATTAAACAGGAACATATTCAACCGTCTACTGTAGGGAAAATAATTAAAAACCTACGACTGTGGGTGAACCGTACTCCATTGGTGAAGAAAACTTTTTACCCCTCCTTTAAAGTGTCCATCTACATTTCCCTCTAATAATCCCTCCCCCCTCTCTTCAATCTCATTAATTAACACACAAAGTTGTTGGTAGTTGATAGTTGATCATGCATCCTATAAGCAATTTATATTCAATTACAGTATAAAAAATTAGATCTATTAACAACTTCTTTTTTCTTTTAAAGTCAATAATTAGATCCATTAATAACACTAACTCAATTGTTGGATAGAACAATGGGGCATCGTTGGGACTACCCCATGACATGTTAACCTTTAATGCCTTGTACGAAAAAAAAAAACCTTTAATGCCATTCCAAACGTATGACCCATCAAAATGTCCTTTTAAACGTTTTCTGTTTAAGAGTGTGGTCCTATGCCCAGCTTCCAGTCAATAAAAACAAATATTGACCAGAAGGATGCGATGATCATTTCGCACCCCCTGTATCTAAATGCAAGAGCAAATTCTCGAACAGAAAACGCGTTCCCTTATTAACATAGCTTGTGAGCATTGAGATGCTTTTTCCTGTTTTACGCATGATGGGACAATTGAAGAGCACGGAACCCAAATAGAGAAAGTAACCGATCCACTAGTTTTCTGGACTGGTCTATTTCATAACTGAATCCCGTAACAGTGTTGTCTCTTGATTCGTGATACATAATCTCTGCCTGCTAAGATGCTCTAAGCAATTGCATTTTGCAAATTCGGTTACAATTATTTGATTCGATTTTGAATTGGTTCAAGATAAAAATGTGGAAACTGAAATCAAATCAGACCAAGAATAAGAACACATTCTTAGAACCAATTCAGTTCAGTTCAATTTCGTTTTTTATTAGATTTATCAAGCAAATTGAGAGGAGTTTTTAGTATTAGTAATGGTTGAGGAGAGTATATGTCGTACAACCGATGAACCGTTTGGGAGTTCTACCAAGGACATGGGCGGCAAATGTATGGAGTCTTATATTCTACAATAGAGTACATACACAAGTACAACTGTTCAAGAAAGCATTGGGCATATTGGGTTGGATTTAGATCCTCTTCAGCTGTTGGGATACCCAATGTTACATTTGAAGGTTGAAAGGATCCTGGCATACATCCCTAAGTTCTCTCGACCATTAAATGTGCACGGGAACATCCAACGGATAGAGAGGATCATTAAGCTGTGATAGGGTTGTAACGGACATGTGCTAATAAGAACAAGGAACAAGTTATAATTGAACTTCTATAGGAATGAACTTATATATGTACATTGGCTTTTTAAGTAAGATGTAAATATAGTAAATCCAGTTCTTACAGGCGGTTTCACCCTTGAAATCAAAAGAAGAAAAGATTATTTGTTCTAAAATCAAAACTAAATCAATTCTTATATGATTTGTTCTAGTTTAAAATGGGTGGTTTTGATTTCAATTTCACATTGACACGCTTAATTCCAATATTTAGGGTTTTGTTGGGAATTCCAAAGAGGCAATACCACCTTGTATCTAATTGTGATTTTTCTTTTTAGTAGAAAAAAAAAAACCTAAAATGCAATGTGTCTCTTACATCCATACACAATGGGGGCAAAATGATCACTTTGTCCCTCATGAAAGACGAAAATTTGATCCCCATTGATGCCTCTACTAGTGTTTCGATTGACCCGTATTAGTGCAGAAGCCACATTGCCTTATAGGAAACTCTTTCCCTTTTTATTCAAAATAATTGTAGATCTTGATAGGATTATTTTCATTTATTATTTTATCAACTAAAAGGGAAAAAAAATATATGAAGATAAAAAATATGAAAATTCCAAAATAGGTGACAAGAATCGGCATTGGTTGATTGATTGTAAATAAATTTACCAATTTTGACTTGATTTAGGAAACTATATAGTGACAAAGGATTAGGTAATCGAATTTTATTTTCTTAAAGTTTTGTTGGTCAGAAAAAAACTAAGCACATAACATGCAATGAGAGGTTTCTATTAAAAAAGAAACAAAAAAGGCAATGAGAGGTTACAGACAACTATGGCTCACTGGTGAACAACCTATAATACCAAAATGAGTTGAAGCAAAAAAAGAAAATATATTTTCATGATTTTTATTTCTCATTCTTGGTAATGAAGAGATTCTAGTGAATTATAAAGGCCAAATGTGGGATGCGTCATACAAAGCCCATCGTTTCTTGTGTAACAACCAGCACTACACCAAAAGAGGTAACTAATACCAAAAAGAGAGGGATAAAGATAAAACTAATATCTACTGTATTAGGAAGTGAGACCACTATCTACTAAACAGTATGAGATGGGGTGGAATGATTACCCGCAAGGTAAAACAACCTTGAGGAAATCACTCATCTAGAACAATATTTTGAGGAATCAAAGGATGAGCCATAACAAAAGATTTCCAGGCTAACAATTATCATAAGTTCATAATCATGCATGATTTTATCATAGTGGAGCGAATAACATTCATCATACAATTTGACGTGGATTGAATAACATAAAATAATTATATTTTACGATATCATTAATTCTACCCCTATTGTACAAAGAAGACCGCTCCCTCTCAAGTGCGAATAGGGTACTTTTGTTTAAGTTACAATCTCAATGTAATCAACTATGGTTGAATTGAGAAAAAACCTTAAAAGAAAAATGAAACGAAAAAAAAAAAAAAAAAGAAGAGAAGAATTGGTATGTGGAAAATATAAAAGAGAATTACATAAAGGATGTACAATTGATTTTCTTTATTATCATTTCCTTAGATTTCCATTTTAGAACTCTTTGGCATGACAGAGCAAGTTGGACCACATCAGTTGATAGCTAAGAGAAAGGAGACGTAGCTTGAACGATTGTAGAAAGGATCATAATAGATCATGTTGAGGGATCCAGCTTAATTCAGAGAAAGATCCTAGGGATGGAGGATCCAGGCACACATTTGTAGGTCACCCCAACCCTAATTTTGCAGTCTAGCCCGCTTTGTGGGGGGGGGAAATCCTATCCCAAGTTGGGATGCTACATTCTAATTGGAACGCATTTCTCTGTTACAGCCTACAAGTCTCTCTAAAAAGCAGACGTTATAGTGTGGGCCCGATATTATCCTTAGATAGAAAACGAGGGCCATGATAGAGACACGTTTCCTGAGTTCGGTGCCGGATGGAGATGGGCCAGATGGCCCACCAACGACGACAACCAACACTGAAACCTCGTGAAAGGAGCCGTTCCAACGGAACTACGCAAAGGACAAAATTAGGCGCCATTACACATGACGTCACCAGAGACATTTGGGAAGTTGGGATTTTTACGGTTTTTATGTGGTAAAAAACACTTGTAACTCTCTCCTCCATGGCTGCACCCCACCGCTGCTCAGTTAAATTGGGGCGTTATCCCTTTAATTAATTATTTAATCTCGGTAATTTGGGCTTTTATTTTTTATTTTTTGGTAAATTGTTTTGACTCCTTTGTCTCCTTTAATTAATATTTAGGCTTAAAGGTAGAAGCGCTTAAGCATTTGCTTCATATAAACACCACATTTAGTTTTAACAATTGATTTTATCTGACATAATCTGAACCGTTTTTTTGAACTTATTACTTGTTATCCCAGTTTACCTTTCCAATAGGTTTTTGGTCAATATACTCTCATCTTCTCTTACCGTGAAGAGCAACTGTAGCTTCGCTAGCGTCTTTTCCGAGAGAGGACTTATCGGTGCCGTGTTTCGTGGGTCTGGTAATACCTACCGGAGAGCCGACGAGCAAGCCCTTTGTCCCAGCCAAGTGCCATCGACCTCGCAATCACAGTTGTAGTAGCATCAGATTTACAGTTTTGGCGACTGTGGCAGCTTCTCACTAGTGCTACCAAAGTCTATAGAAGAGCTAAGAAGAGGCCGTTGGAATAGTCTCTATCATTAATGTCGGCATTTAAATGGGCTATTCTTTTGTTTATTTATAATGTTTTCTTTAGAAAAAGAGACACTACTGTGTGAGAGAGCGACTGATAAACCAGTCAAGAATTCGTTTATCTCTCTTAATATTTTCCATGCTCTTTTATGAAAGAGAGGGAACAAAATTCGAAGGTAGAAGGTGAGTTCATAAAAGTAAAAAAGAGCTGACGAATTATTGGCGAGGGGAAAGAGAAAAAAAGAGAGGGGACTGGCTAGAATTTCCTTTTGTTTCATCATTTGTTCTACTACTTGGGATCCAAAGTTGTCGCTGTTGCTTTTTCTTGATTGTAGAAATCAAAACCTCTCTGTTCAAAATTGTTAAACATGAAATAAAAGAGAATGGTAGTCGGAGAATGGTGGTCAAATAAGAGAGGTGTAAAAGAAACAATTTCGTACAAAATCGAAACCGAATGTAAAAGCAGAAAGCCCAAATAGAGAATAGGGTTAATCGATGACTTAGATTAATTATCAAAATATCAACGGGCAAAATTAGATGTGATGTTTGTATGAAGCAGGCGCTTAAGCGCTGCTACCACTCACCCTAATATTTAATATGCTGAGCTGATAGCTTCCACCAAGAATTGCATTCACTGGAATTACCAGTGAGTTTTTACAAAAAAAAAAGAAGAAAAAAATTTACCGGTAATTAGTAATTAAAGATAAAAGAAAATGATTTATGACTATCTAAAAAACGGAAAAATCTTTCGCTGTAGAAAGAGGTATTGCGAGTTCGAACCGAAGTGTGAAACACAGAGAAGGCTTCCTCTCGCCAGCTGTTATATTTGGAGCAGAAAGAAGCCTTCTCTCTTCTCCACCCAAACCTACTGGTTTTCTTTCTCGTTCTTCCTTCTATTGAGGCTTTTTTCCAAATCCTCATGTAGAATGGCTTTGATTTGCTGATTTCGCTCTCGATCTGGATTCTGGACTCGGGAGGTGCAGTTTCAGGGGTTTTCATCAGAAATTTCGACTTGTTGGAGTTTCTGAAGTTTCTGTTTCTGCATCTAGGACGATCGAAGTCGTCATAAAACCTGTAAGTTTCCCTGATTTCCAGAGATCCAGTTTGTTTTTTTTCTCTTCTTTTGCTTGGTACTGGACCAATTTGAAGCTGCGATCAAGAGAGAAGAGAGTAAAAATACAACGAAATAGAGTAATTGTTTCTAGTATCTGTGATCTTTTGTTGGCTTGACCCGTCTCGGTCCAATGACGGTGGAGACGGACGAGCGCTCTGGAGTTTGTGAGGTTTCTAAAGTTGAAATTGAGGAAAATCGCTCTTCAAATTTGAGTTCCTACGAAGATCTGGCGAAGGTCGGTGGTGAGTACAATGGCATTGTACGTGATGGCGTGGAGGAGATTGATGGTGATGTGAAGGACGACGGTGACGGTTCTTATGTTTTCGTCGATGGGCCAGATGCGGTTTCCGACGAACTCGAACAAAAGGATCTCGTTGCGGACCCTGTGGCAGATCCTGCTGAAACTGTCGAGACAGTGCCCGTCGTTGAGGGAGAAACCGTCTTCAAATCGAATGATGGTTTTGAGAGTGGGGAGAAACAGCTCGAAGTTGGGGAATTGAAGATTGATAATGTAAGCTACGATCAATCTCCCATAGATAATAGTTGCAATAATGACGGGAGTGTGGTTTCCTCCTCAACCAATGCTACCATTGTAGAGAATTCGGATTCCCAATCAGAAGAAAGCGAAATGGAAAAAAATGATACGAATAATGAACAAAACAAAGCAGTTGTAGTGCCGGATGTAGGAGTTAATCAGGAAACTGTATTCACGACCACAGAGATTGTTGAATCCAAATTGCCTCAGCTTGATCGTGATGAGGTGGAGAGGCAAAATGGAACAGTTCCTTTGGCAGAGGTAGAATCTGCTGAGGCGGAAGAGAATATGGAGTCAATTACTGTCAAGGAGGCTGTTGAATGTGAATTGCAACAGCTTGATAATGAAGAGAAGGTCGAAGTGGTTGACAGTGCGGAGAAGAATGAGGAGCAATGTAAATTAGATTCAGCTACAGAGGTAAAAGAAAACCAACTGGAAGGAAACAAAATGGATAATAATGATACAGATGATGTTGAAAACAAAGTAGTTGTAGCGCCAGATGAACAAGGCATACAGGAATCTATAGTCACGACCACAGAGGCTGTTGAATTCAACTTGCCTCAGCTTGATCATGATGAGGTGGAGAAGCAAAATGGGGCAGTTCCTTCGGTGGAGGTAGAATCTGGTGTGGTGGAAGAGAATGATGAGTCTATTGATATCAAGGAAGCTGTTGAATGCAAATTACAACAGCTTGATAATGAAGAGAAGGTTGAGGAGGTTGACAATGTGAAGAAGAACGAGGAACACTGTAAATTAGATTCAGCTACAGAGGTAGAAGAAAGCCAACTTGAAGGAAGCGGAATGGAAAAGAAAAATATAGATGATGAACAAAACAAAGCAGTTGTAGCACCTGATGCAGAAGGTAATCAGGAATCTATATTCACGACCACAGAGGCTGTTGAATCCAAATTGCCTCAGCCTGATCGTGATGAGGTGGAGAAGCAAAATGGGACAGTTCCTTTGTCAGAGGTAGAATCTGGTGAGGTGGAACAGAATAATGAGTCCATTACTGTCAAGGAGGCTGTTGAATGCGAATTACAACAGCTTGATGATGAAGAGAAGGTCGAGGAGGTTGACAGTGTGGAGAAGAATGAGGAACAATGTAAATTAGATTCAGCTACGGAGGTAAAAGAAAACCAGGAATCTGAAATGATGGCTAAGGCTGAATCTGAGGCACATCAGCACCACGATGGGGAAGAGGTAGCCGAGGAGCCAAGGAAATTAGACTTGGCTAAGGAAGAAAATCAGGAATCTCAAGTGACGGATATAAAGGATATTGAGTTAGAGTTTGGTCAGCTTGACAATAGGGAGGCCAAGGACCCAGAAGTTACTGATGAGATTCCTGTGGACAATCTTTCAGGTGGCATCGGGTTGGAAACGGCAACAGGTCCTGTAAATACACAGTTAGAAGGAGAAGCTCTTAGTGGCTCCATTGAAAGTGGAGAGAGCTTGCCCAGTGGCCCAGTTGCTTCAGAAACTGAAGTTATTAATGATTTGGCTGTATGCGGAAACATGACATGTTCTGCACATTTTGAAACAAAATCCGAGAATGTAGATGGTTCCGCCAAAAATCCTGAAAGCTCTCTTGATGAAGTGGAACAAGAAACTGAAGTCAGATATGTGTCTGTTGAAATGGTGAAAGCTTGCCTAAGGACCCTGTAGATAATACGATGTCAGAAGCTGAAGTTAGAAATCCTTGTGCTGAAGTCAGTGAAATCTTACCTGTCGAAGGTGCCAAGTTGGAAACTGTAGTTGCAAATGGGTCCACTGATGTAGTTGAAAGCAGACCTACTTGCATAGCTGGTGATGGAAAGTCAGAAACTGATATTATCAATGGTTCGGTTGAGGTTGACATGCCTATACCTAGTCCTACTGAGAATTTGGAGATAAAATTGGAAGTTATGAATGGTTTTGCTGAAACAGCCAGAAGCCTGCCTAGTTGCTCCGTTGATGATGCTGAGGGAGAATCTGAAGTTTTGAATTGTCCTTTCGAGGGTGAGATTAGCTTTCCTGCTTGTCATGTTGCGGATGTGGAACTAGTATCTAAAGCTGCAAATGGATCTGTTGCAAGTGGTGATGCGCCTTCTGCAGATTCTGTGAACTTAGAAGCCATTGTTCAAGATGGCTCTGTTGAAAATGGTGTGGCAGCAGCTCACATTGTCAATGATGCTGAAAATGAAGGAACACAGTCCACTAGTGAAGATACTGATGGTAAACCAATCTGTCAAGGAGTTGATACTGAAGGGATTCAGGGGGATGAGAGCCCACAATCATCCACCAAGGGTTCCACTGCTGATGCTGTGGAGGAACAGAAGGTGGATGCAGAGGTGGTGAAAAGGCCATTCAATTTCTTGATCAAAAGTCCAAGATTTGTTGATGATAAACTTAGAGAACAGATTGGACTTGCTCAGCTGCAGGTTGAGGAGAAGACTCAAAGCAGGGACGCTATGAGAGCTACAATTCAAACGACAAGGGTGAGTAATTCTTATCAAATGCATGGTGCTTCTTTTAGTCTTGAGGTAAGGTTTTGGTTACGTTTTATTTAATTGAAAATATTTTGAACAGGCAACTTGTAACGAGTACCGGGATAGATTTGAGGCTGCCAAATCAGAGGAAAGAATTGCCCGTGATGCTCTCAACGTCAAACGTCAGGAAATAGATTCTGTTCAATCAGCAATTTCCATTGATGATATTGATGAGAGGGTTGGTCTCGCCATCTTTCACTGATTACTGCTTTGAATGTCTTTAATTATCAGAGATGTGCTTCTTTTTAGTCTTGATTTTATGATCTGAACGCAGATACATAATATGGAACATATGATACAACATGAAACTATGCCTTTGAAAGAAGAAAAACAACTCATACGTGAAATCAAGCAATTGAAAAATCTTCGGGAGCAATTATCTTCTCATATGGGTAGACAGGATGAACGTCAGCAGGCATCAGACCAGAGAGACAGAATTGAAGAGCGTTTTAAGGTATTAGAAGATTAATTCGGTTCCTTATTACCATTGTTGGGTTTTGTAATACAGTTCATGTGACCCGTTGTTTGAATTTGCTGTGTCTTGTAGCTTCTGAAACAGGAGTTGGAGTCCCTGAGGAAAAAAGTTTCTCAAACTGAAGGGATAACAAAGGTTGCAAGGGCAAAATATTTTGATGAAAATGAAAAGCTAAGAAAATTGCAATCCCAGTTTAAAGCTGCGGATGATCTTCGTCAAGAGGCATATGCACATCTACAGAATCTCCGGAAAGAATTATATGAGAAGGTACTTTCTCTTCCACTTTCATGCATAAGCTTTTCCTTTTATGCACTAGCAATCAAGTTGCAATACATAGATCAGTGGCATTGGAATAGTATTGGCATGCGTGTAATTCCTTTATGCAGATGGCCTGTGGCATTTTGTGAAATGGTAAAAGCTCAGGCTGGCAGCATGAAGATTTGGGGTCAAGTATTAGGATTGCCACTTTGTGAAGAACATTCTAAATTTAGGACAGACTCCGGTCCTCCCCTTCTTGACCCTTTAAAAGCATGACTCTTACTGGTTTAGGGCCCTTTATAGATAGGTTGTAGGATTAGAGTTATTTTCAACTTCTTCAAAAATATCAATCACTGGTAGCTTAAATCATTTAGAAGTTTGGCCAGTGTATGGATTCACAAAGCAAAGCAGGACTAGGTTCAATTTTTGGCACAAGGGAACTCTAGGTCATTTCCTGCTTAATAGAGATTCCTTTACTCCTTGTAGATTCTTCCCTTGTTTTGCTAGGTGGGTTTTCTTCCATAAGTACGCTGTCTGTATGACGACACGTTTGTTGCAATGCACGGTCGGGGTCATTAAAAGTCGAGGGTCAGATTATAAGAGTGAATTGAAAAATTTCAGCTGTTTTATGATACTTGTTGATTTTTGTTTATTGGGTGTTCTATTTTGGTCTTTATCTAATGCACATGTTTATAAATAAACAAATACCATGAGAGAAAAGAACAAAATGGACAAGGAGAAAAATTAAAATATTGTTTGCAGCAGCAAAGCTAAACCCCATCCTTCCTTCATATTCCTTCTTGTCTCCAACTCTCTTAAATATGACAAGACCTGACCTGTATCTTCTACCACTAACCTTACGTCTGATATCCTCCAGACCATGAATTTAAATTGCTTTTTTCTTTGTAATGAAGAACATGCACTCAAGGCATTGGAGGTCCTTCCTAAGTGCTTAGGTGATAAAGCGGCTGCTAGGTGATGCCTAGGCGACCTGAGTGTGCATGAAGGATTTTAAAACATGGATATAATTTCGTTCCCACTTCTCAAACCTAAGGGACATAAACCATGTGGCAGGGTTCATGGACACAACTATCTACCCTAAAGTCCCTTTGTTGTAGTGTAAGTCTGTAATGTAAGGACAAACAAGTCAACCCATATATATATATATATTCTTTGACAAAATTGTTTTTGTTAAAACACACACGAATCGTAATGTTAGTGGAGTGGAGACAAGGAGTCACACGACACACACACACACACACACACATTTTCTTGAGACTGCCGGTTGGAAAAGGACACGTGGGCCCAATTGGATAAATGTCACCTTCCAGCTATACTCTATTTTCTCTTTTTCTTCCTTATTCTTCTGTTTATAATTTTCACCATTATTAAAGCATTTAATTTAGGTAAAACAACCAACTGACCAAGGAAACAAGTAGTAGAGAAGGGTTCCGACTTTGGTTCCTTCGTCCCACGATGAAATGTTCTTCTCCCTTTCGTTCTTTCTTAGGGTTTTTCCCTAATGCAAAGGCATGACCCTATGCATCAAGCATACATAAACATTCTACACAAAAACCCAATCAAAACATTAGAAAAGGCAGTGGAGGACCGCGTGGGTCCCAGAAAAAAAAGCCTTGTCACCTAGGCATATGAATCTTGTGCTATGCAAGCTGAAAGGAAGAGCATCAAGATGTTGGACAGTGAAGCGATCCTTTCGTCCTTCATATTTTTCCTTCCTTTCACTTTTCCTATGTGATTGTTTCTCAGTAAATACCTTGGAAGTTGCAATGAATTACATTTTAGTAGGTTCGGTCCCCTGGTTGGGAAATTGTTCTTTTAAGATGGTTGGATTCTTGCCATTTTATTTTGTTACGCCAATGTGTTGCTAGGTATTTTCCAGGCTTGTTTCATTGTTGTAGTGCATTCCATGAAAGGTACCATGGTAATGGGAGAGTTTGTTTCTTGTTTGTGTTTTTCTTTGTATGGATGCATTCTTTGAACGTAGTTGCTGAATTGAATAAAGAGGGTTACCATGTTTGTTATGCCTTGATTGTTGAGATTTTGCTTCCTCCTCTAATAGGAATGCATATAATTGTCCCCTTAGTTTTGTGGATCTGTCTCAGCGTCCGTTGAGTTCCTTGGATTTCCGTAGGACCAAAACTGAGTGCAATTATCCTTACCATCTATAAATTCCACAGAAAAATGACTCATGATTTCAAGGGTCATTTGCTTTGATGGTTTGTGGTGGGTTGGAGATTTCTTCTTGATGCAAGGGGTTGCAACCTTCTGGTTCTGCTCTGTACGTACCCCTAATGTGCATCAGACTTGAGTTATAAAAGGTGGATGTCATGTAAAAATCATGTTGTTTTTCCAAATTAAGACCAACCCAAACCACAAGAAATCTTCCTCTTCTTTCTTTTGGCTGAGATCTGCATTGACTGAATAATGGAAAAAGTCCTTGATTCTCCCAGGTTTTGTTCTAGAAAAGGAAGAAAAATAATTCATCAAAAGCAGAAGTCCTTGAATTCTTTGTCCTTACCCAGATTACTTGAATTTGCAGAGCAAACATTTTCGAATGTACAAGGATGAACAGAGGGCTGCCAGTGATTATGCATCTGCTGGAGATAGGGAGGCTCTCCAACATCTATGTGTTACCCAGGTGAGTATTCCCTTTATCTGGCAAAGGAATATTAGTGTTATTTTATTACTTAATATTTGACATTCTGGTGCAGGTGGACAGAGTAATGGAGCTATGGAACAAGAATGATGAGTTCCGGAAAGAATACATCAGATGCAACACAATGAGTACATTAAGGAGGTTGAGGACATTGGATGGTAGATCACTTGGCCCTGATGAGGAGCCTCCTGTCATACACACTGTTGTGGATGAAAGAGTTCAAAATGCTCTTGCAGCCTCATCCCATATAGATTCTAAATTGGTCATTTCACCTTCAGAACCAGAAAAATTAGTTGTACCCCCAGGAGCTGAAAAGGGAGATATCAAGTCTGTTGTGAAGGTGCAACAGGAGAATGCAACTACTAAGCTGAAGAAGGCCTCTAAACCCACTGCTATGGAAAATGGCTTGGCAACTTTTTCTGGAAGGGAGGAGAAAGAGGAGGTGGAAGAAGAGAACAAGAAATCGAAAGAGGAAGAGGAGTTGGTGAGGAAAGCAGAGAGTTGAGAAGGGAAGAAGCTGCAGCCAGAGTGAAGGAACAGTGTCGTCTGGAGGAGAAGGCCAAAGCCAAGGAGGCAGAGGAGAGGAAGAAACGTAATGCAGAGAAAGCCCAGGCAAGGGCTGAATTGAGAGCACAGAGGGAAGCCGAGCTCAAAGAGAAGGTAACTCTGAATTCTTGAAATTGCTTAAGCCTAAGCCCTAGCATATCTGAAATGAAGCCCCGCCAATTAATTGTCTCACCACTAGTTCTGACCCTGTCTGGTTATGGAACCACTTTTCCGTTAAATCCTTCACCTTAGAAAACACCCATCTACTGATCTACCATTTAGCATTGATCAATGGTGGTATGAACTTTGTGCAGGAAAGAGAGAAGAGGGCAAAGAAGAAGGAAAAGAAGAAGGTAGCTGTAGCTGAGGTAGCTAATGTTGGCCCTGATGGAGAATCTGCTCCAAGCACTGAGAACACTCCATCTGAAAGTAGTGCCTGTGAACCCGAAATCAAGGAGAAGAACATGCCAGTGGTGAAGAGGCCTCAGAAACCGTCACTACTGGCAAAGCAGACTAGAACAAAGCCTCTCCCTCCACCTCTTCGTAACAAGGGTAAGAGAAGAATGCAAACATGGATGTGGTTTCTTATTCCAACCCTGGTTGTTCTTGCCTTGTTCTTCTTGGGAAGCATGGGTGTTTCTTTTAAATTTGGTCTCCCAAGTTTTGGCTTCTGAATATATCAACCTATAAAGTAAGTATTATATATTGAGTATTGGTTGTGGTTTACCCATAGAAATATAGGCCATTCTTTTCTGCACTAGATGTGTGTAGTCTTTTTTTTTTTTTGGCACTCCCCCTCCAGAAATTCTAGTCAGTTGGTACAAAGACCCCCCAATTTTTATACGTATACTCTGGGGAGATTGGTTTTCTGTTATTTGGTATCAACAAAAATAATTGATTTCAGGTATTGTTTTCGTGTAATATAATGAAATAAGAAGATTATGATTTTTTTTTTCTTTGGTTGGAATTTGACTGTTCTGTAATTACATTGACAGTTTATAAACATTAAATATAGTTTGTTTTATTAATCCCATATCGACTTAGATTTTATATAATGGTTTGTGTTGTGATCGTCTATTTCATGATTTCATATGAATGTGTTTAGGTATTAGTATTTTTTTGTCTATCGTAGGCTTGATGGTTCCCGTCTTCCCAATGCAAACCTAATCTCAGCCCCTTGAGTTAATGTAACCCCACCATGGTTCTTAATCTCCGATCGGGGTGATGGATTCTCCCGGATTGGTATCAGGGGAGGCTGCTCCCGAGCCTTGACCAATTCAATACTGATCATTGGTATAATCCAAGGGTAAAAAGGTAATATAAACTGAACCGTTTCAATTTCTTCCCCAGTAAAAAAATATGTTATTTCAGAAACCTGGCATCGACGAGTTTAGATCTCAAATCATAGCCATGGATCCCTATTCAATACCAATTATCTTCTTTCCCCCTTCTATTGAGATGAATACAATAGTACTTTTGGTATGCATTCTCGAAATAGATTCCTGGTTTAGAACACATTTTGAAATCTGATTTTTCTCTATTTCTCGAATGTTTTTTAAATCCATAATTCATTATGAGAATACATGTCAAACACGGTCTTAAGTCAACTACTGTCGACATAAAAACCCTTTACCTTTATTTGCTTGATTAAATGGTATCACCTACCCAATTTAAATCCCACGCTTACCCTATAAATGGTCTGGTTAAGTGGTTAAATGGGTGCTCAATGACAGCCCTAGTCAAAATCTTGTTATTAAGCAAAATTTGTAATTTGAAAGGCTGAGATTAGGGGTGAAAGAGGGGTGCAAGTTTAGTTCTGTGAACCCAAGCCCGCCTTTAGCCTGAATGAGGGCTAGGCTGGGATGGACTGTCCAACTCAGAGGCAGGGTTTGGCCGATATTTTAGGCTCGAGGCCTGGCTTGATCCATATTTTATATAAATATGTATATTAATTATTATATATTACCTTTATGGATTTAAGCCTTGTCGATTATTTTTAAGAATGATTGATGTTGATGGTGTCTTTTTTTTTCTTTTTCTTCGTGCATTTAATGCCACAAATGACACCAAAAAAAAAAAAGATCAATTAGGCTCAATTAGGCCCAGCAGCCTGGGTCAATCAAAGACAAGGCCGGGTCAATTTACCACCTGGTGATCACTGGGTTTGCAGATCCATGGGCCAATCCTAAGGTTTCTAATACTGATTCAACTGATTCAGATTGACAGAATCAATTCAACTTCCATTCCGAGTTTAAATTCCTCGGTGCTCAACGTTCTTAAATCAAGCCCTCATCTTAGAAAAAACGTGCCTTAGGCCTAGAATGTGACTAAATCCGAGGCCTAACCCTAATAATACATCCACCATGTCTCTGCGGAGATCCAGGAAGTCCATGTGCGGACAAAATGAATCAATTAAGGCGACAGAGATCATCTACTATAGTCAAGCCTAAGCTTGTCATAGAATTCCTCACCGTGCGGACAAAAACAGAGACAATCTACTATAGTCAAACCTAAGCTTGGCCTATGATTCTTATATATCGGTTGAGGGTGATGGCTTTTATTTGTGGGCTGAAAAATTGTTAGGATTTGCCAGTTTTCCGTTTAAAATAGTAGTAGTGTTGTATTATTGGGAATTCTTCGTAAAGACTAAAGAGAGAGAGAGAGAGAGAAAGAGACGTGAAGAAGAGGGTTTGTAACACTATAATTTGTTGCTGGGAATGCGCTACTGAAAACTGCTCTTATCTTATTATTGATGTAGGCACTTTGTCGAATTAATTATAAACCAATTATATCCTATTAAGTTTTTTTTTTTTTTTTTTGCATTTGTATATTTTTCAATTTCTATGTATCCATTTGTAACAAATTCCCATAAATTGATTGGGCCTTCAATCTTTTTTTTTTTTTTCCTTTAGGTTGCATTTGATAGTTATTTAGTTCCAGAAACGACGATCCGTGTCAAAAACAGAATTTTCAGTTTCTGTGTCAAAAGCCTGTTTAAAAAAAAAAAAAAACAATTACCCTAGTTGTTCACCTTTTTTTTTTTTTTTGGTATTTGGAATGAAACCGAAATGATGAAACCTTGTTTCATCGTTTCATCATTATGCGTTTCTAGCATTTTTTCCCCCTTTAGTTCCAAAAGAATTGAAAAACACCAAATTGATATCAAACGTTTTATTATTTTTTTTTATTCCCATAAAATGGAAAAACATCATAAACATTTTTTTTATAACTACCAAACACAGTAGAATTTGAAGTTAACATACTCTACTCTTCACAACACCCCCACCCCCAAACCCCAAAAAAAAAAAAAAAAAAGAGTCAACATACTCTACCAACCTTAGGGGAAAAAAAAAAGGTGAAGTTAATCCATGCCCATTCCAGATCTCAAGCTAATAGAATGTAAGTATGGGCTTTGATGGGTTAGAGTGGATAGTTTGGGAACCCTAGATGGGCTGGCTGAGGTATTTACACTTTCCTTGGGGTCACCTCCATGAGGTTCTATGGTTCTCATGAAACTCGATATTTCCTAGTGCTCCAAGGGTTGGGGTGTCTTTCGCCTTCTAAAAGTCAGTTTGACCAATCTCAACAAACCTTAGTGGACCATCAATCTAGCTATATTTCAATCGTTTTCTAAAGTCCTGTTGGACCATTCCTAAAAGTCACCTTAGGGACCATCAATCTAGCCCTAATTCCTAAATGATCCCTTCCTAGAATGATGCCTAATGAAAAATCATCTTAAATCCATTCTAGGTGGGCGAGAAATATCTCATAGTTTGTAGTGTACCCAATTCACCCCGTTTGCTTTTTCCAAATTTCGATCTATCATATTTGATATGTATCAAATTGATATTGATACTAATATCGATACCTATAACCTTGTCTCGGATACAATCATTTAGAGGCCATGGCTGATTTAATGGGTCAATGACTGGGTTGAAGAGGTCAAACCTAAATTGATGTGATGGACCGTGAATGCCGAGCAGGTAAATGATATTTTCCTTTTGGTTTGGTCTCTTGGTTCAATTTAAAGGTCATGTAAACCTATATTTAATATAGGTTGTGGGACTGAGACCTGCATTTTAAAATGGGATCATCATCATTATATTAAGGGTAATTTACAGCACCACCCCTAGAGAGTACTAGTATTATAGGAACATCCCCTCTCTTTCACCAAATTAGACTCAGACCCCTTACCATAATCTCTGTTAAGTAATGCTATGGAATGACACTTTAGCCCTTATGAATAAAACACTCATCTTATTATCTCAAAAATACCCCTCTCTTCACCTGTATACCATTTCATTCTCTTCGTCGACAGCAACGATACTATCTGGTCGTCCATTTTTCTTAGCTTTGATTCTGTCCACTATACCCCACCGAAGAAGGGCTGGTTCAGTATCATCACACTAATCTTTACTGGTTTGAGATCTAATTCCGATTCCCCTAGCTGCAACGCCGCTTGGTACACCACGTTTCGCTCCAGCGCTGCTGCCCATGAGCGACCAAAACCCTATAATATCACCTTATAAATTTATCCCTGCTGTGAGATTACCTTTTTAAGAAACCTGCAATGGTTCACCTTCTGCTGGAGGTTCAGATTCAGCAAATCAAAACCTTTTCTAGGGCTGGTTTCTTGGCTGTTGATCAATTGATTCAAGTAGGCCTTGAAGATAATAATCTTCCCATTGATTTTCTGGTCGATCGAATGCCAAAAGGGTGAGTTTTTCACTTGAAACGTGGTTTGGTTTCCGCTTCTCCTTTGGTTCTATCAATCTTGAATTCATTCCTTCACGTCATACTCTGTTCTTTCCTTGAAACCAAAAATGGGTTATGGTGGACTATGCTCGTTCAGGTTATTTCATTCTATGGAAATCTCATGAAACCTGCCTTTCTCATGGAACTTGACCCTTGTAGAGAATTTCTTCTTGGAAATATATGTTCTTTCCTTGAAACCAAAATGGGTTCTATCTCTGTTCGATTCAGATTTCAGACACTCTCTGATAGTGATAATCAAAAAGCTTATCTTTTTCCTTTAAACTAAGAAGAGTTGAGACTTCTTATACTCGCCTTCCCTACACACAGGACAATGGATTCCCTCTCATGAAGGTCAGATTGGTAGGTAGGATTAGGATCATAAGAGGTAGAATAACATACCTGTAGTCACTGAAGGGGGTTGGCAGCCGCCGTAGTTGCCGTCGCCGGAAAGGGGGTTCACAGTCACCGATCTGAAAAGCCCTGAGGAACATTCTTCTTCTCCAACTCAGTGAGACTGACTCGTGACCCGTTATGAGGTGAGAGTGAGTTAGAGTTGTGGTGAAATCGATTTGGGGACTACAAGTAATGAGGGCAATTTTGGTACTTCATTAATTTTAAGGGCAAAATGGTATTTAGAAAAAAATGAATTGCTGATGTCAGCATTCTTGGTATATTCTTTAACAATGACTGATGGTAAGGTGTCTGAGTCTAATTTGGTGAAAGAGATGGGGTGTTCCTATAATATTGGCATCTCTAAAGGGTGGCGATGTAAATTATCCTTATATTAAATTGCTAATGCCCATTAATTACATTATTAATTAAATTATGCATCAAAACGTTTTACAATTGGTACATTGCACCAGCAAAAGGCAATAAGGCAAACCCTTTTGTATTTTTGGTTAACATAAGAATTAAATATTAATCCACTTAATTAAGTTCAGTTATTGGATTGGTGAGTCAGTTACAAGTAGTTGTCCTTACCATCTTTGGACTATAACAACCTCATTCTTAGACTCTCACTGGTCCACTTATACCCCAAATCAAATAATTTCTTTGTCCTTATCATGACTCCATAACAAAATTTATGCAAATTTATCACATGGAAATGAATCTTAACTGCTTTCTTCATCAATCTTAATCTCCTTTAAAGTTTATCATCTTCTTAGATCACAATTAATTGAATAAGTATACGGTTTGAGACTTCAGTATGATATGAAAGTTTAGAACCAATAATTTACCCCAAAATAAAATTTAAAACCCATAATGGAAGGTGTTCATTTTCAAAAGGTATCGAGTTGATATATAGATACATGGAAATTGTGCTGATGAACTCCCATAATCAAGATTTAACAATCATCACATATGGATGTCATACTTTTTTTTTTTGCTTTCTTTTATCTATTTTCTAATTTTGGGGTTCTCTCGCTATGGCTTGGTGGGTGTTGAGATATTGTGAGTCCTAGAGCTATAATCAGAGTTTTAGTCCTTCATTAATTTGTTCATGTCCTTAATGTCTTTATATACTTGAGGATTTTTATTGATTTAATTAATTAAGATCTAGTCTAGGATGAAAAGAATTTAATTTGATCTTAGGTTAAAGACCACATAAGATCTCACTGGATCAGAATCTAAAAAAGATTATAAAGAAAAGGTCATAAATATGATATTAGGTTTTCATCACATTATGCTTGTTGTTATTCTTTTAGGCCCTCTTAGTATAACAAACTACTTCTTTTAGTGAGGATTTTTTTTTTTTTTACATGTATAACTAAAAAAATGTACAAGACAATGACAATTCTTGACAATGAGACATTAATAAGTATATAGATTATTTTAAAAACTCTTTCCGGTTAACTTAAAAATGTTTTAGGATTAAAACAAGCGATAAACAAAAAATAAAAGTTATAAATTAAAAGGTAAAGAAAAAGATGAACTATATATATATATATATATATATGACAAAAGGCCAATCAGGAATTAAAAAGAAGGGGCCCTACCCTACATGAGCAATCCCATAGTACGAATTATTTTCACAAGAATCTTCCCTCTCACGATTTTTTTTTGCTTAAATTCCCACTCACAACTCACCAAGTACTCTTCCATGTTAGGTGTAACCGGTAAATAAAGCTTAATTTTCTTTCTCATACAGGTTTATATATCCTTTGCGGTAGCAGTACCTCTATTAGCCCATTATGTTCTTTTTCCAAATTTCCAAGTAGTGTGTGGTCCTCTTGGGCCCATCCAAGCCCTTCTTTGAGCCTTGTTGCACTAACCAAGAAAAAACAATGGTTGAAGAATTAGCAATTTGCACAGGATGATCAAGCTGGCTATTTATGATAGAACCACAAAAGAAAATCAACATAAGCAGTGACTGTATGTGCACTAGTGGTGAATGCCATTTTGGATAACTCTCAAAGACGTTGACTGGACTATTAAGCCTATATATGAATCAGCATATCAGATCTCTTACCCCTTTTTGACTAGCTAAGTATACAATACACTTATTATTTCCAAGAGGAAGAGAGAAATATGTAGGTTGTGCTCATGCTGTAGCTCAGAAAGCTCCATCTCAATGGTGTAAAAAACTATATACTCATTGATAGAGACCTGAAGGAGTAAAGTGTGTATTAGTTAATTTCCTCCCTCTTTTAATATGATACTTTGCTTCAAGAAGAAGAAGAGGAATCATTGCATTGCACCACACTAGACATGTTCCTATCTGCTGTATGACAAAGCAACTTTTTCATATTATTATTTAGCATCAGGTAGGTAAACCCCCATGATAGAGGAGAGGGGTTAAATTGTACCCTTGAAGTGGGTCCTGAGAACATCCTCCTCTCCTTATGATATGATTCCCATTGTTATCTCACTTGTTGCCCTCAAGTCTCATAGAATTTAGCTTTATGGCTTCATAACAACACCCAAAAGAAAATTTTCATGAAAAGACAAAGAAAAGAAAAAAAATGAGAATGTGTTAATTATGTGATGTTTGGAAATAGTAATTGAAAGAGGAAGAAGTTTCTAAGTTGGCGGCTAAAATTACCTATCACTTTATCCATCGTCTCATGATGCTTCCTCTCTTCGTCATTCCAAACCTTTTGTCAGGATACGGAAATAGATTATATAAGAGAAAACAAAGAGACCTATATAATACATATTTACGTGGAAAAAACTCTTCAAGTATATGAAAGCTTCAAAGAATCGAACAAACAAAGTGTAACTATAACTTTATAACTCCCACATCTCAATATGATCGAAAGAATATCATCCAAAGTAAGACACAAAAATTATTATCTAAATACATATATATTGAGATGCCACTAGAGCATAGGGAATATATGTCCTCTATTTATTTTATTTATTAATTTTTTTCCTTCTACTTCAAAGCACATGCGTATCTTCAATAAGACAAGTCCATCCTCCACTCTTATGCTTCTTTCTATTCATTGTCACACCCCCTACTTATAACCATTATAAAAAGAGATGAAACATGCATTTATGTACTTCTCTATCTTCACTTTCCATTTCCTGTGAGAACTCATCTCCACATGTTAATGTGGCTATCTAGCTATCATCGTAATTTTGATGGGGTTTCGGCCTTTTCCTGGTGTTTGGATTACATGTGAAGTGGTTGTGTAGTACATTCATACCATGTCCAGCTTGTGGAGAGTGGGACTACACCCAAATTGCTTCAGAGAAAATGAAAATAGTTCTAATTCTCTAGAGGACCACTGTACAAATTGAAGGACCATCTGCATGTATCTTTGCATATATTTGAGGATGATGGGGACATGGTGCAGTGTTTCATATAAGGAATAGGACGCTGGGCACTAAGGTTTAAAAAAATCAGAATCGGGTACAGGTCAATCTCTGTAGATACCAGATTAATGAGAGTTAAACTCATGGCCTCTTAATTGTGAGATGTTGATCCTTTGTTTAGTTATATTCCTTGTCTGAAAATAGGTTTAATTTGTTTCACCTATGAGAATTTCTACCAATTCATTTTTTATTCATCGAAGCTCATCTTAGTTATAGCCTTAGTCTTGTCCTATCATCTGTTTAATGGAGTTCATCATTTGTAAACTGATATTTCAATTATTTTTGCATATTCTTTGATTAGATTAGACATGATTAAGATTGGTATTAAAAACGATATCAATGAAAATATGTCAATTGAAATTCTGAATCTTAGAATTGAGATTGGTCAAAAAAATTCTCACTATCTCTTATATTCATGAACCAAAATTGATGCCTCTTGGGCGTTTGGGCCATTAGGTACCACCAGGATGGTCCCATTTTAACCATCCATCTAGGGCTAGACTTTTGAAAATTTGATTGACTTATGACCATAGGGTTTTCAACTCTATCTAATTTTGTCTTTACATTATTCTTTCTCATTCACATCAGATAATCTTGCTTCCTCTCTTATGTAGGAAATCATTCTAACACAATTTATTGGTATGCTCGATAAGTCACTTGTTCGTAGAATCATCTTTTCTATTAAAAAAAAAAAGTAGGGATCAGTGTCAAGTTACATGGTATCTACACTAGAACTAAGATTAATGATCATGAGTATCAACGAGGTGAGGATTTTCGTATTTCAAAGAAGGTAAAGCCGTTATTTCACTCCCTTTGTGTCTGGCACAAGTGTTATGCATTTTGCAAAAGTTTTTTTTCATATTAAAATAGGAGAAATATTCTATATGAGAGAGCACAATAGTTATCAGTTGACAACAACCATAACCCACAGTTAAGGGTTCATGAGTTGAATTCTCAGTGGGTTCATAACCTATATATATAAAAAAATGTTATCAAAATAAAAAAAAACTATAAAAAAAAATGTAAAAGTCAAGAAAATTCAATTCAATTCCTTGACCAAATCCCACCATCACATGGCTTAGGGCCCTTCATCTTCTTTCTTTCTTTCGTTCTTCTTCTTCCTTCTTTTTTTTTTTTTTTTAATGAATAAGAGTGGTCTTTCTTGGAAAATAATCCTCTATTTTTCTCATCCCTGTTTTTCCTTGTTTTGTTACCTGGAGAACACGACACGTGGATAATTTTAAGACCAATGCACCGGATGTAATAATTCTCACCCAACCTTGACCGTTAATCTTAAATTTGTCCACGTATCGTGTTCTGCAGATAGCAAAACAAGAAAAAACAGGGATGAAAAATACAGAGAATTTTCATCCGTCTTTTTTGATCATTTAAAAGTCAAAATCCTTTGATCTTTTTTTAATCAAATATCTTGTAGAGATTCCTGCGTGTAGTACATAGAGAAAAAGCTCCAAACAAAAATCAGTAAAAGTGGGTAGAAGATTCCAAAGGTAGTGCTGTCAGCCTGTCACCCAACCAATTAGAAAAGGTCCAGTAATTCAATGCATAGTGGAAGATGATGGGGTCAGCTTATCGTACGGCTCCACAATCAAAGCTTTTTTTGCCCGATTCTTTCCCCGATTTGTCCCGTTGCCGGCGCCCCGTCCAGACCCATCCCTGCCTTCCATCACCATGTGATGGGCGGTCTCATGGTATGCTATGGGCTACCATGCACTGATACTATAGCTAGGTCAAAATTTGAAGAATTGGTATTGGAGATGTAAATGGATAGTCAAATATTTGGATTCGATTCATGGTTTTAAGTATCTCCGATACCGATATAATACCCTCCGATACGTATCTTAAATTTAATCGGCCGATACGATACACACCGATACGATACATTGAATTTTTTAAATCATTTCGTATAGATATATATCCTACAATACATACCAATATGCATCAATATACCACTAATACACATCGATACGATCGACATGCCTCGTCGACTCTATGAAAATATAAAATTGAGGTAAAATGTATGTTTGGTATGTATTGATGCGTATCGATGAGTATCGGTATGTATCGATCGATCATGTCGGTATATATCGCATGTATCGGTGAGTATCGATATATATATATATATATCGCGTATCGGTGATATCGATACGTATCGGCTACGTCATATAATGGCCAATATGGGTAATTTTAAAAACGATTTTTTAAAGGGTTTTTGTTCCAAAGTTCTTTCACCATATTTCTCTCTAACTAAAGTGGAAATCAGGTTGGGAACAAGGTTTTACATTTATGGGACAACTACGACCTTGAATTCTTAGTCGATACCCTCAATTTAGTGTTTATGCATAATACATGTTATCAATAGCTTTTTTTAACAAATTCTTTATGCAAAAGTGTTTAAAAAAATGTTTCCTATCTATTTATGTGTGTATCTTTAGCGTATCTTAGTGTATCTCCGATACTATACGATACCCTTCGATACGTATCTTAATTTTGGCCGACCGATACGACAATCGATACCGATACTTTAATCCTTGATTCGATTTAAATTTATAACCGTTTATTTGATTATTTATTTAGATAATGTAAATACAAATTTAAATAATTTTTTATATCTAAATGATAATCTGATATGAATTCAGATATTGACACATCTGCTTGAATAATATTCACTCTGATTATAACTTAACTTTAAAAAAATTATAGTACTTTTCTCATCAAGTAGAAATAATTATTCATAATTTTAAACTATTTTTATTTATATTTATAGATCAAAGAGGGATTCAAATTTTGAACACTCAATTGAAATGTCTATCAAGTATCATATATGTTTGGACTAAGGCCTTGAGTTGGGGTCATGGCCTAATCCAAACCTAGCTTGGCCCTACCTTATTTTATCTTAGACCTAAAAATTTCAAAGTAGGCCTTGTGCACAAGTTGAAAATGTGACTCATACCTTGTTAGGTTCGAGGTGGATGTGGGTTGGTTTAGTTTGTCCCTTAGAAGCTGAAACTTACTTAAATCAATAGTTGTTGACTTACTTTCTCATTATTATTATTAATTACAATTATTGTACTTAAAAGCGAAGATATGATTAGATGGACAAATCCAGTCTCTCTGGTTTTCTCTGTCTTCTTGGCTGATGAATATAAATTGGGACATCGATAATTGATGATTGATCCGTTTCAAGTGGTGGGGATCTTTCTATCGCTTCTTCTGTTTCTCTTTAAGCAGCTTTAATGTCAGGTTCATCCTCTCTGCTGATATTGGTCCCAAGACAATGGCCCTCACATGCAAATGCCGTCAACTTTCAGATTAGAGAAAAATTTAAAGCTTTTTATCCAATGGGTCATGGTGTTGCCTATTAGAAGGAAAAATATTTTGTCACTTCTTTCACCTAAAAGTGAATCAATCCAACCCTTTTTTTTGTTTGTTTAATATCAATTTTTTTTTTTCAAATTGTAATACAGTTTTTCTCATCACACATAAGCATACCTAGGGTTGTGAATCAATCGGGCTTCCCTACTTTAAGATGTTGCATCATGATCAATTTATTTAAGTAATGGATCATCATATATTAGGCATGATTCTATTTATAAATGGTTGGTCAACGATAAACAATCTACAGTGCATTTAACATAAGTCATTCAATCGACATGTCTAAAAGATATGGGTCCCATTATTATTCTTCTGTTTTTTATCTTTTTCTTGACACATGTCAAGTAAACAGCATATATACGTGCAGATTTCACTTGTCATGCACCACATTGTAGTCTCTAAATTAAGCTCAACCGTTCATGAAACTAACCATCCATGAAGACAAAATGTAATATGTTTTCATGCAAAGAACAACGTAGAAGAAAGGAGGCGGTAAGAAAAGATGTGAAATGTTGAACTTCTTCTTAGTTATCTTTCTGGTTTGTTGGGACTTGCCGACTTGGGAGTTGGTGGAAGGACGACTTTGGTTTAACTTTTTGTACGTGGCGAGGAAGAATTTTATGCTTATCCAGCGAAAAGATGAAGAAGGGGAAAGCAAGAAGGAAGGAACGGATAGATTTGGAAAGCGACGGAAGCCGATACCATGCAGTCACCTGTACGGCAGATCAACCTTAATCGTAAAGTTAAATCTTCCTATATAAATATTTTATTATTTATTAATTATGTTTAGGGAAAAATCCTCTTACTGTTTCATTTAATTGTTTTTTTATAGAGTCAATTCATATCGGTATTAGTCTTGACAATGATTCTAAAGTGAAAAAAATCTGTTTTTTAAGGGATAACAATGGTAATTCCGTTTGATATGAGCGATTCAATTTTAATCCATTATGATACCATAGTAATTTTCGGCGATACCCATTATGATACTATGCACTAAAACCACGGTTTTGATGGATATTAATTCATGTCATTGGTATCAATATGAAAGTTTTTTTTTTTGAATTCTTGATTGATTTGGAATGATATACATTGTCCAAAATATTTTGGAAACGACCGTAATTGATAGTGTAAACTAAGACATTGATTGGTTTGGTGTGAGAGATTCCTTCTACACTCGCAACATGAGGGAACCCTCAACTTTTGTTTAATGTAACGGAATAGGTATTATAAATGGTGTCATTGGTTCCTACTTAGTCATGACATGTGGATTAATGATGTGATAAATTGAACATTAAATATGTAAAGAATTATTTGAATTGGTCACATTTGTCAAATTTTATATATAAATTCATGGGGAAAGGTTAGGGTAAACGTCTTGTGTCACTCTCTCTCTCTCTCTCATTTTTAAATTACCATCATGCCCCTCCCCTCCCATTGGTTGAGCCATTAACTCCAATAAAGCTAGTGTCGTGTCCAACCCTCTCTCTAAATTCAATTGTATAAAAAATGCTAGACACACCACCTACCTAACGCAAGCTTGTGACTTCTATGCTCTCTCTCTCTCTCTCTCTCTCTCTCTCTCTCTCTTCCCCTTTGAAATGATCCATTACTCCTCTTGTATGATGTCCCATCTTACATTCCAATTGTTGCCACACATTGTGGTGCACCTATCACTCTCCCTTCAATTACATATCTTTTCATTTGTTGCCATATATTTTCTTAGAAGCCCAAGTGCTATCATGCTCCTTTTTGGTAGTATCTAATTTCGAAACTTTATTTTGTCACTTAAACCAACTCCAATCAACTTGAAAAAGTGCAATTTATTTGTAAAATTTCAACCGATGTGTGATGCTAGTACAACATCAATATGTATTAGTTGATATAATCGAAAGTAGATTTTTTAATTAAAAAGTGATTTTTTTAATATTTGTACGGTATAAAATGATGCGACCAATCCATATTGGTATCAAGATTGATATTAGTATTGACAATGATCAATACTATAAACTAAACCTCATATGTAGTTGTTTAATTTGACAAATTAAGGATTAACACGAATTTTTTCGGTTTTTATTTTTTTAGCTGAAATTCATAAAAAATCATAAGTTTTAAACTCAACCAAATTAATCAACAGAAGCTGAAATAATTTATCTAGTTGAAATATCCTAGGTGGGAAAACTTCATGAGAAAAAAGTAAAAATAAATTAATAGTTTAGCTAAGGACGATCTCCCACTTTGAGAGATGTTGGTTGGGTATCCCTAATTGCAAGTTGGTGACTACTCATATTTATAGGGTTGCCACCTTTTAGTTATTCCATAAATATAGGAGTAATAAATTACTATGACCACTCTTATTTATAGGTATCATCATATTTCATATTTACCTAATATGTACTAAACTACCATGATCACTCTTATTTACATGGATTACCTCTGTTGTTTTATTATTATTAATTGGCTGAACATGTTCTATTATTTCATATATATTCAATATGAGTCTAAACTACAATATCGTAAAATTACATATCCTCCCTTTTAGTGACGATTGCTCAGTTAATTTTTTTTTTTTTTTGTTCGACCCAAAGTTTGTGGAATCCTTTTCTAACCATTCTGAAGGAATTTTTCTTAAAATATTAAATCATCTAGTTCTATCTGATTAAGTTGTTAAAACAATATGAAAAAGATTTTACGATAATATAAAACAAGATCAAATCCTCTCTTGGACCTTGACCTCTTATAATAATCTCGCATAATCTAAAGGGTATGAGTAAGGGTGTCAATCGGTTGGACTGGATCGATCTTGGTCGGGTCTAGCGGGCCTATGTCTTAGACCATGATCTACATATTTAAGAAATGAGCCGATCTCGATCAATGTCGTGTTGGGTTCAATCGAATTACTTCAAAGAATGGATTTATATACTTTGGAAAAGAAAGCATGGCTCCACAACCTGGCTGCTACGACTGACTGTGTGTTTGAAGATGAGAGCCATAGGCTAACTCTACAAGCCAATAAGTTTGACTCTCTCCCACCAGCACCTAAGAAGATAGAAGATGCAATTGGATCACTTCTGAGCTTTAATGGGATTTCTCATAATCGAGCTATAATATGGTCTTAAATGGAATAATGTACCAATAAGGCCTTAAATGGTCTTTACTTTTCTAAGATTTAAGATACTTTAATTTATTTTGTTAAATCATTGACAATTTCAAAAAAATATTACACTTAATTATAGTCAATAATTAATAAAAATATAAATATATATCTCATTATATCCCAAAAAAATCAGAAGACCTATATAAATGGTTGGGCTAAATGCGTTGATCAGAGTTGG
Source organism: Macadamia tetraphylla (assembly GCA_022985045.1). Lineage (NCBI taxonomy): Eukaryota > Viridiplantae > Streptophyta > Magnoliopsida > Proteales > Proteaceae > Macadamia > Macadamia tetraphylla. The sequence continues at coordinate 79,290,284 of CM040961.1, forward strand.
GTTTGTAAATGGGCTGGGCAGGTCAGCAGGCCCATCGGACTTATCCCTTACACCGTATACTATATATTCATAAATGGAATAGGCTTAGACCTGATCTATTTATTAATCAAATTGATTTAGATCGAATCATAAACGTGTCGAGCTCAAACAGATCTCCTAGTGCGGGTTCAAAATTGACATCGATAGGTATGAGCATGACCCTGAAAAGGATCTAGCCTGGCATAAAACTGGCTATTGAAACTTTGAGAAACGTTCAAGAGAGAAAAACTATCAGAGGATTAGAACAACAGTACAATACAGACGAACGTTTGAATGAATGAAATGGACTGGATCCAATCAACATCATATACCAAATTGACGGTCACAAAGGATACCAATCGAATCAAAGTGAAATCCGTGGAATTGGCAATGGCATTTCCGTAGCAGAGATGCTGTCTAGGACTCTAGAACCGTACCTTCTCTCTCTCCTCTCTCTCTCTCTCTCTGTCCTTCTTTATCCTTAGCTGTGGCCTGTAGGCTCTCTTGGCTTAGGATCGGGAGGAAACAACGAGGGAGAGTCTCGTAGTCCGACGTGGCTATCACAAAGCATTTTGTCCAGTCCTGCCATGATCCACGTGGCACTACAAAGAGCAGTGATGCTGTTCGTGCCTTTTTTTTTTTTTTCTGAACAAGTTGTTCGTGCTTATCCGTTACACAGAACTCTGTAACGCATCAACACGTGTCCGAATAGACTATACTAGAAAAATAGAATCGGCTCGGCTCCGACTTCGACTCGGCTTGATTTGACGGGTCAGAGTAAGAGAGAGAGGTACGAGGCCCGCGTTTTTTAAAAGAAAAGAGTACGAGGACAGCGTCGGTGGCTATCCCCACGGTGGGGGATTCGAAGGGATAAAAAAGCTGACTTACCCTGTACGGGGTCCGGCATTATTCATTCATTGTGGACAGGTAAGGTTTTAGAACAACTTGACTCTGTACGGTTCCAGTAGAGGACCGTCCGTTCTGTTCAGAATACAGCTGGCTGCCTTTGCATTATTTTTTTCTTGGGAGATGTTACACGGAAACCAGAAAAGCACACGCTCTAAACGGTTCCAATCTTCTGCGGGCTTCTCTCTCTCTCTGCGGGGGACCACGAGCCAATGATGCATATACTGAACCGCCGGTCAGAGAGACGATTCTAGTTTTGATCAATTCAATGATTTTGCACGTGTACACATATCTCATTATCTTATGACATCATGTATACAAAATTTTTTTTTGGGTGAAAATCATGTATACAAATTTGGTTGCTCTTTTTGGTTCATTTGTTTCTATCAATATTTCTTTTTAATTATTAAAAAATAATAGAATTTTGTCATTAACGATGACAAAATTAAAAAAATAAATATCTGGTTCTTTATTTTATTTGATTCGTAAATGAGAAATTAGGTTTGATTCCTTGATTTTAGTCCATAAATTGAAACCAAATCGAACAAAAAAAATAATAATCAAATTTTAAAACCAAAAGATCAAACCGCTTTACTTTGGTTTTAAACATCTGATTTCGATTGTAAATTGATATCCTTAGTTTTTATTGTTTTTATCAATGTTATTTCATTTGATCTTAATCTCTCGTTAATATGTGAATAGTTCTTTTTCTTCTTGTGTTTCGTTTTTGTTTTTGTTTTTTTTTGTGTGTGTGGACAACAAAAATGCAATTGAATGCATCTATTTGTGTCTCTAGGGGATTGAAAATGCAATAAATATATATATATATATAATATAAATAATATGATAGTTGTATAAATAACATAGTAGAGTCTTTGTTTAATTTCTCCACCAAGTCCTCTACACATCTTATATCTAATTCTAAATTGCATGATAAAACTTATTGCTAAACTATTAAAGCAAACCTCCCCCACCCATACTCTTTTTGGCAAATTTACATTTTATGCTTTCTATTCATTTTTCCAAAAATCTTTATTTTCCTCTCACTTATTATTTCTCTTCACGTATTCTCTCTAATGTGTAGGGAAGAAAACAAAATCTTCTTAAACATAACCTCTTTCTTTTCCCTTCCACCCTCCAGGAAAATAAAGAAATTTTATTTCTACTTCACACCTTTGTATTGCATAAATGATATTTCTTTTATTTATTTATTTTCTTTATTTTTTAGGTTTTTTTTTTTTTGGATTGTATATGCAGAAGGCTTGGGCGACTTACCGTAAGGTGTTGATGAGTCACCCGATTGGGCACATGAAGAGAGTCTATGTGGGATCCATCAAATGGTGTTTCCCACTTCCTGTGTGTTTCCATTACATGTATTAAAATGTTTGTTTGCCTAGTTCATCAACACGAGTTTTTCATTGTGATGTTACTCAAAGGAACTGTCAAGGAGACTTCATATTATTGGAGCATATAGAACCCTTTTTTTTTTTTTATATTAGAAAAAGATTAATTTTTAGAGAGTGATTTAAAGGTTGAAATGATGAGATAGATTGAAAATATCGCCAATGATTGGATCAATCTCAACAAGGGTAGGCAGGCAAGTAGGCTTGGGTCATTGATATACCAAATCACTTTGGTGCACTTGAATATGAGACATATCAATCTAAGAGCATGATATAAACTATTTTTTTTTCTTCATAAATGATATAAACCCTTTCGCATGACACAAGTAATGAGTGTAAGAAGGATATTTATTTTATTCTATCCTTTAAGGATAAAGCCATCTAGGTCAATTTTATTAATGAGAAGAGGGACTAGTACAAGATTCAACTATGATTGTAGCATCTCCTTAGAAAATATATGTAGGCATACATAAAAGGAGATTACAAATTGATGATGCACTTCCAAGACAAGATTAATATGCCAACGATGTAATGAACTATATAAAATGCATCAACAACAAATTTTGAATCACCTTGAAAAGTGACAAATGATATTGAGCATTATGATTTTGATTAATTTAATGACGGACAATTGTTAATGACAGTACAATTTTGGGTTGGAGTTTCATTGATTTGGTGGATCTATTGCCTGCATCATAATCTATCCGTTATTATAATCAATTTGGCACTTCAATCTTTCATAATAACGAGTTGAGGTTTCAAAAAATCTAAAATATTTATTCAATAGCAATTCATTAATGCATATTTCGTTTTCATACATGGTGATTCATGACCATACAGTTGAGATAGATCAACAAAATTGATAGATAGCTTATCAAAGGGATTTGCAATTGATCTCATCCAACAACCAACTACCTAATTAGGTTTTAGAAACTGGAAATGGCCTTCAAATTGGTTTTAATCGGATTGAACTCGACTAGAGTTAGTATAAAAATTATCAATATCAACCAAGAACAAGTAAAAACCCTAAAAAAGATGTATGAAATGGCCAATTCCAAGTGACTTGAATTGGACCGAATTTAGTTTCAATCCGATTTTAAAATTTTAAACTTATGATTATTATTGGTGAATCTTACAAGAATCAAAAGACACAAGTGATGCACAAAGGTATTCAAAAAGCAAAGAAATTAGATGTCACTTTTATCGAGGATAAAAGCTCTTATAATAAATGCTTAATTTCTATAGCTCACCAATTAACAACCCATGCTAGAGCCGAGAAAATATCCAAACATGTAGATTCCCAACCAAGAAAAAAAAAAACCCTAACCTTGTTCTCAATCGTAATCCAAGCAGTGAATCCGAATCAATCAAAGATCCGAATCAACAGATTCGACCAATACGATTCCAAATTCTTTAAACCTTTCATTTTCATTCGATCACAATCCAAGCAGCTGAAAGATAAGAACTTCATGAAAAAGTTTCCACTCAAGTAGCCATAAAAAAGTATATTCCAGAAGACTGAAGAGTGTATAGTACTATATAATACTATACACTATACAACTCGTGTATGAACCCAAACCCTGAAGACTGTATAGTACTATATTAGTATTATACAGTACCACTGGCCATCCGTAGTTTACGCTCCAGGCAAGCGCGTGGGCCTGGCACCGAGCAGGCGAGCACTCACTTTTAGAGAGAGAGAGAGAGAGAGAGTGGAGAAGAGGGATATAAATGTAATTTAAGCGGTTTGGGATACTCTGTTAGAAATAGAATATTTTGGCAAGAAGGTACAAGGAAGGTGGAGGGAGCAGAAATGGTGGTTTTCCGGAGATTGGTCATAGGAGGAACTGACCAGTAACCATTTAATGGAAAAGAAAAGAGGAGACCTAAAAGGGCATGAAATAAAGCGGAGTGACGTTGCTATATATTCCGTAATTCTTCTCTGTAGCTTTTTTACTAATTTTCCCTCTACTCAAACCGTGAATTAGTTTTCTTTGTTGAAGGGATAGCGATTATTCTCTCTTTCTCTCTCTATTTCGTTGTTCTCGTGTTTCAGATTTCGTCCGTACCTCAATCATCTATCCTCTTCTCTGGTTTTATTTCTAAAGCCCTTTATTTTCAATTATATTCACCATTTTGCCAGCCCAGAATGAGAGAGAGAGAGAGAACCGAAGAAGTGGGGACAAAACCCTAACGAAGGAAAGGAAAGGAAAGCGGTGTGAAATGTTCAAGTAGACAACTTTTCGTTTACTTGTTCTTCTATGTGGTTGTTTTACAGTTTTTGAGAGAGATCTGATGAGACTTTGAGAGCTTAGTTGGAATCAATTATGGTTTTCTTCGGTTCAGTTCACTTTTATTCTTTCGCAGCAGTTTGTAGCAATAATCCGTGGAAGATCGACAAACAGAACTGAGAATTTTGGCTGGCGGCGAGAAATTCCGACAATAATAGTTTTTTTTTTGGTTTGGGTTTGTTGTGGATTTAGGATGGGTTTGATTTCTGGTTTTTCGTGTCGTTGAAGTGTTTGTTTCGCTGAGTAGATGGAGATCAGGAGGTAGGGCATGCAAAGTTATATGGAGGAGAGAAGATCTAGAAGTCCGTAAAGGTATGGAATTCATTTCGATTTGATTAAAGATCATCCTGGTTTAATGAGTTGATAGAAGTTAAGGTTCGAAGTAGGTTGCCTTGAGATTCGTAGTTTTATCTTCTCTCTTTTTCGTTTAATTTACTGTCCAAACTAACTGCCGCAAGAGTAGTACACGGCTCTAGTCCTGATGTTCTAGTATTTTATCTTTGTATGTGATATGGGGTTTGAAGGAGTGAGGAGCTAGGTTATCTGAAAGAACGAATTTTGAATCACATAAACTGAATTCTTGGGGATTTTTTTTTTTTTATTGGATTCGTCTTCTTCTTCTTCTTCTTCTGTTTTCTCCCTTTTTGTAATGATATCCATTTCTTGTTGTGAAATCTAGGCTGCGGAGTATCGCAGTTTGAACTTTTTTGAAACCCATCTGTGTCGAGGTCGTTCTTCCAATTTTCTGTACGATTCACGGTTGACGAATGGAAGACGTGGGTGCGCAAGTCGCTTCCCCTATTTTCTTTCAAAAGGCACTTCCTGGTCGATTCTGTGAAGCGCCTCCTTTGGCGAAGAAGCGTGATCTGCCATGGCAAGCCGCTTCTTTTAACCAACAAGCGCAGCAGCGGTTCAACTCCCCTCCTCAACAGGTGAAGGGTAAGTGGAGCCCTAAGGTTTGGGACTGGGATAGTGCGAAGTTTATTGCCAAGCCCTCGGAGGGTGACGTTCTTCGTTTGGGGACACCTGTAGCTGTAGTTGAACCTGGAAAGAAGAAAAATGTGGATGAGCAGGTTTTGAAGAAGAATACTGGTGATGAAGATGGTGAGAACCTCACGTTGAAGCTTGGTGGCAGTTTATATTCAGTCGAGGAGAATGCATCGAGACCCAACAAACGAGTCCGATCTGGTTCTCCTGGTGGCGGCAGCTACCCAATGTGTCAGGTAGATGATTGTAGAGGAGATCTGTCAAATGCAAAGGATTATCACCGTCGACATAAGGTGTGTGAGCTTCACAGCAAGACCACCAAAGCACTTGTGGGGAAGCAGATGCAGAGGTTCTGCCAGCAGTGTAGCAGGTTTGTGCTCAGTATCATGAGAAATTTTAGTTTTAATCTTTTTCTGCCTGCAATGGGTATTTCCCTTTTACTAACCTATGTTAAGGCTGGGTGTTACTTGTTCCGGTGGTTTTATTTGAACAAACTTGTAAAATTGAGTGGTGTTGCCTTTCGCAGATTTCATCCCCTTTCTGAATTTGATGAGGGTAAGAGAAGCTGTCGGCGTCGGCTTGCTGGGCACAACCGGAGGAGGAGAAAAACCCAACCAGAGGATGTTTCCTCAAGGTTAATGGTACCTGGAAGCAGGGAGAACACTGGTAGTGGGAACCTTGATGTTGTCAATTTGTTAACCATTTTAACTTGTTTGCAAGGTGAGGAAATCTTGTTTTTTCCCCCCCTTGAGAATTGCCTCCAAAGTTGCAATCTCATAGTATTTATATAGACACATATGATTGCAAATGCAGGGAATAATGTAGATAAAAGTGCAAATAGTCCGCCAATACTACCCGACAAGGAGCAGCTCATCCAGATTATCAGCAGGATTAATAATTCACTACCTCATGCTGTCAATTCTGCTTCTTGGTCACCATCGGGAAGTTTTGACCTAAATGTTTCACAAGAAGCTCCGTCAGACCTCTCTAATAAAATTAATGGCAGCATATCTGCTCCATCAACCACGGATTTGCTTGCTGTTCTTTCAGCTGCGTTAGCATCGTCTTCTCCTGATAGTGTTGGGCTTAGGTCTATAAGAAGCAGCCATGGCAGTCATGATGACAGAGCCAAATTAAACACCTTAGACCAGGATGCTAGTATTGCCTCACAGAAGGAATCGACTTCAAAGTTTCCATTGGTTGGAGGAGAGAGGAGTAACAGTGACTTCCGGTCTCCAATTGAAATTTCAGACAGCCAGATTCAAGAGTCTCGACCGAGTTTGACGTTCCAGCTTTTTAGCTCCTCTCCTGAGGGTGATAGCCCGCCGAAATTGGGTTCTTCTGGGAAATATTTCTCCTCTGACAGCAGTAATCCTACGGAAGAGAGGACACCGTCATCATCACCTGTTGTGCAAAAACTATTCCCATTACAGACTCGAACAGAAATCATGAAACATGAGAGGTCAATCAGTGGAGAAGACAATGGTACAATTGAGGCCAGCACTACTCGTGGTTGGAGCTCAGGGCTGGAACTCTATACAAGACCAAATGGCAGAGTTGAAAACTGTTCAGTTCAAAATCTCCCATACCAGGCAGGCTACAGTTCTTCCTCTGGGTCTGACCAGTCTCCTTCTAGTTCAAATTCTGATTCTCAGGTAATAATCCACCCCCCCCCAGTTGGTTAAAGGTTGTGCACACACATTTCCGTCTTCTTTGTTCAGTTTTTGTTGGAAGGAAGCATGATTTCATTTTGCTTCTCTACAGGACCGTACTGGACGGATCATTTTTAAATTATTTGGTAAAGATCCTAATGATTTTCCTGGGACACTACGTACACAGGCAAGTAATGGTTATTTTTTTATTTTTAACAGTACATTAAGTTCATGTAAAATTAATAGTTCAATGGTGCTGATTGCTATTGTTATTTTCAGATTTTTAATTGGCTTTCTCACAGTCCATCTGAAATGGAAAGCTACATTAGGCCAGGATGTGTGGTTCTTTCAGTTTATTTGTCAATGCCTTATATTGCCTGGGACCAAGTGAGTGAGTTGTGCTTTACATGAATGAGCGCTTGTATTTTAGTGTTTTGTCCTGAGTCTTGACCAGTGGCAGGGGCTATTTGCAATTTGCAGCTCCAGGAAGACCTTCTACAGCGTGTCGACTCACTAATACATGATCAAGAATCTGGTTTTTGGAGGAGTGGAAGGTTTCTGGTTCAGGTGGATGGGCAGTTAGTATCACATAAAGATGGTGAGTGCAGGTTGATTATGTATTTCTAATGATATGACGTAATCAGGGAGATCGTGTTTTCATTTTTCCTGTTTCCTTTTGAGATTGATAATTCTATATCCAATATCTAAACAGGAAGGAAAAATGGTTTTACTTGAAAGGCCACTATTGCATTTGGGAATTAGGATATATATATATATATATATATATTTTTTACTGATGTAGCTGGAAGCTTTCTAATGGTGCCTCTTGCAATCAACCTTCAGGAAAGGTCCATCTGTGCAAATCTTGGAGAATGTGGAATGCTCCTGAGATAATCTCTGTCTCTCCATTGGCTGTCGTGGGTGGGAAAGAGACATCTCTTGTGTTGAAGGGTCGAAATCTGACTGTTCCGGGCACCAAGTAAGTGATTTTAATTTTGTGGGAATGGATGTGAGAAATGCCACCTCTTCATTGCCATAGTAATTTTTTTTCTATGCAGAATCCATTGCACCTATATGGGTGGATACCTGTCGAAGGAAGTTTCTGGATTGTCCTATGAAGGCACAATGTATGATGACTCAAGCATAGAAAGTTTTAAATTTTCTGGAGGATCTCCTGGTGTTCTGGGCCGCATTTTCATAGAGGTAGCATTGAGATTCAGTTGGATGGCTTGATTGAAATGAATACGACAAATAATAAATTATCTTTCAAGTTAATTGGTGGTTCTTTTTATTGGGAAACATGTGGTTGATATGTGTGACTTATCTGCCCAGGTAGAGAATGGTTTGAAAGGAAACTGCTTTCCTGTTATAATTGCTGATGATACCATCTGTCAAGAACTCAAAGTCCTTGAATCTGAACTTGGGGCAGATACTAGAATGGCTTGTATTTCGGAAGATCATCTTCAAGATTTTGGGCAGCAAAGATATAGGGAGGATATTCTGCGCTTCTTAAATGAACTCGGATGGGTTTTCCAGGGGAAGAGCACTCCTCTGAGGTCTGAAGGTCTGGGTTCTTCATATTTGCGGTTCAGATATCTTCTTGCCTTCTCAGTTGATAGGGACTGGTGTGCTCTGATTAAGACTCTCCTGGATATACTTGTGGAGAAAAACTCAGGGAAGGATGGACTGTCAAGGGAGTGCATGGAGGCACTCTCTGAGATTCACCTATTAAACAGGGCAGTGAAGAGGAAGTGTCGGAACATGGTTGAATTGCTTGTCCACTATTCTTTCAGTAGCAGTAATGGCACCCAAAAATACATGTTCCCCCCAAATTTGGCCGGACCAAGTGGTGTCACGCCTCTGCATTTAGCTGCTTCTATGAAAGATTCAGAGGAGTTGGTTGATGCTTTGACAAATGATCCACAAAAGGTAACCTTATTTTAGATGTAAAGTTTCCAGAGATCATAGTTCTGTTGCAGTTTTAGTATGTCTTTCACGTAAGGTTTTGATCATTCTCCCGAAGCTAGCTTACAAATTTTGTTGTCCCTTTTGTTTGGAATGGATTTGTTATATAGATTGGATTGAGCTGCTGGGCCTCACTATTGGATGCAAGTGGACAGTCTCCATATGCATATGCATCGATGACGAACCACCACTCATACAACAAGCTGGTGGCTCGGAAGGTTATTGACAGAAAACATGGTCAGGTCACGGTCATGGTTGGGGATGAGATGTCCTTAGATCAGTCATGGATAATTGCGGAGCAGGCTGAGAGACTAGGAATCCAGTCTTTGCAAAGGAGGCAGTCTTGTACTAGATGTTCGGTTTTGGAGACCAGATACAAGAAGCGAATGGCAGGTGCGCATGGGTTGTTTCAGCGGCCCTATATCCATTCAGTCCTGGCAATTGCCACAGTCTGTGTTTGTGTGTGTGTCTTCTTCAGATGCCTCCCTGTGATTGGGTCTGTTGCTCCCTTCAAGTGGGAGACTTTGCAATATGGTTCAAGTTAGACTGCTGACCAGGTGGAGATAATAAGCTTGACAAATCTTTAAAGGGTAAAGAGATTAGGTCCCAGAAGAGGAGATGGGGAGTGGTCTGTTTAAGTTTCAGATTCTGCGTGCTTCTCACCCATCTTGAATGGGTTCCTGTGGGTTTAGGTTACTTTTGGCCTATTTGTGTAGATAGGTGGATAGGGGATCGGCATCTTTCATTGCCCATAAGATTTGATAAGGAACCCTGAAAAGAGTGTAATTTGGGATTAGCAAAGGAAGGCAGGGGGAAGGGGAGGGGCAGAAGAAGAGAATGGCAAGAAGGGAACCTCTTAGCCCCTCCCCCACTGGCTCCCCTCTTTCCTGTTTTTTTTACACAGGGAAAGCGGAGGGCAGAGAATTAGATTGTTTGTACGTAAGATATCATTTTCTCTGTGTCTCTTTTTTTTTTTTTTTTTTTTTTTTTTAAGATATTTCATGGCCTCCATGACTTAACGGGGAGATCTGACCATGGGTTTTGTCCTTGTAAATTCAGAATAGTGGAGGATGAAGATTCAGATATGATATAGTTAATACACATAATGGAATATTTTTTTTATTGAATGAAATTTGTGGTAGTTTTTTTTTTTAGCAATATCATAATAATGCAATGAGAATCCATTTCAAACGAGTATTTTTTTTTTCTGAGAAATATAAGTCAAATAGATGATGAAATATTTATTAAATTTTTTTTTTTTTCCCATCGCATAGTGCCACTCCTTGATCCCTTACAACATGTCTGTTTCAGTCTTGTTAGCATATGGAAAAACATAGCTTCGATAAGTCAAGGTTCTGGAGAGAGCATAGCTGCTTTAACCAAAAAAAAAAAAAGAAAGAAGAAAGAGCATAGCTGTGGTCAGTAGAAAAATATCTTGTTATAATAATAAATTCTAAAAAATACATCAATTTCAAAATTGAAGATATGACCCTTGATAACTATAAAAGATTCTATTTAGATTATTATTATTATATTTTTAATGAAATATGATAAGATTTGTTTTCTATTATTTTATTATGTTCTAATGCACTCCTCGGTCAATAGTTATGTATAATTAAAAAGTCAAAGAATGATAAAAAATAAAATAAATTTTATAAACAATAATTAAATAGGATAAAGTAGGTGTTGATAAAAAAACTTTATTTTATGGTAGTGGCAAAAGCTTTTTAAACTGCTTTGTCAATTATTTTTATAATAAGAGAAGGGAGAAGATTAACATGGTTAGATAAAAGATAAGTTAATCTCACTGTTTATTATGTGAAAAGGATATAAAAGAATGTGTAAAGATGGGGGATGCTTCGTTTACCTTTATAATTAATCACTACCTATGTTCTATCCCCCCCCCCCAAAAAAAAAAAATTATGTGAATTGTCATTTCCTCTTTTCTTTCGTGAACATTGCCATAATGAACCTTATGAGGTGTAATAAATCGTAAGACATTTAAGGTATACATCAGATACGTACCCTTTTCACATGAGATTTTAGGTATTATTATTTTTAAAAAAATCGTAAGAGATCATTGTCATATCACATGAGATTGTGCAAGAGCATCGACATGAATAAGATTTTTGATTTCATATAGGTGAAGAAGTAATTATGTGCATCTCTCAATTTGGGCTTAGAAGTCATGCGAATAGAAAACTTTCTTTTTCCATATATATTATCTAATAATTATTAGTCATCGAGCCGTTCTCTTATCCATGGTAAGTGCACAATATCATATAGATGATAGGTCACCTTAGGAATCAACATCAGATACGGATCGGACAGGCCTGAACCAGATGGCTTTGCCCTTATTTTCTTAATAAAATCAAAGTTTTTTTTTTTTATTGATAGATTTACCCTCAATCTGTACCGTGTTCCACTGATACAAAAGATAGGTGAGGTTTCGGGTCCCAGTTGGACAGCCTTGGCCCTACCCATGCCCCTAGAACGTAACCACTAACCAAAGACCGAGGTGGCTCATCTATCAACCTTGGCTGGGGACCACTGGCTCAGAGAAGTATAGCTATAAGCCGCCGTGAGTGTAAATGAGGACAAAGGGGTATGCTCTGATAAAGCTTCGTGTACGGTCAATGGAGACGGTGGTGGGATTGTGGGACCATGGGAGTGGCTAAGTGGGCCAATGGGTTTATATTATATTATATTGGGGGATTTAGAAAGGGCAGAGTCAACCAAGTTAAATTTCCCTAAAATAAAAAAAAATAAAAAAAAATGTACGGTAGTGGATGTGAGATTTAAGTTTGATGTTGATTTCTCCTCCTTCGGACATCATCGATGACGTCATGACTCACGATCAAATTTGTGACACCACTAAGACTTTGTCTAATGCTTAGCCATACGCTCGCGTAACAAACTTACGGTCAGATGCCACCATTGCAGTGGGGCTCACCCCTGCATGACAATCTTGGCCGTACGTCTAATAAGAGCGCGTTGAGTTAGCGTTTCACCATCTATACTATTCCACGTTTGTCTACGATGTACGGATTATTCAAATCTATGTACACATTTATCATATCGTCCTTTGCTTTGAATTTTGGGTTTCCAAGAAAGAATTTTGGGTTTACGAAAAAGAGACGAAACCTCATTCGTTTTTTTTTATTTTTATGTGCGAACATCGATTATCCAGGCCTTCGACCTGATTAGTTCTACGAATTTATATTGATCTTACAACCGTATGGATTAGGTTATACTAGGGTTGAATGAGAATCATTCAATTTTCACTTAAAGCAATAAAGAACACTAAACACCCATATGAATGAACCAAGGTGTGACTAGTGGAAGTCGAACTCAGGACGAAACCTCTCACTACTAAAACTTAATTTGTTTTGTAAATTATATTTAAGAATGTCAATTTAGAATAAAAAAAAAATATCCTTTAAGTTGAATAAAAAATTTCCATTTGGTTTTGATTATAGAAATCAAAATTTCGATCGATTTGATTCAGTTTTGATTTTTGAAGGTTAATAATGGTCAATTTTAATTTTTAACCATACCGAATAAAAAATGTTACTTGAAGAAACCGAATTCAAACAAAGCCTAAACCATACTAAGCCCAAAAAAGTTAAAACACAAGTCCTAAGATTTTAGATTTCAGTCTCTTTCGCTGTCCATCTTTGATTATGGGCTCTCTTCACTTCTCTTATGCCGTTCTCGAGCGTTTAATTGCTGCAATATTTGTTGACGAACAGAGAAAAATTATAATTTCTCTTTCACGAACTTTGATTATAATAAGATTTTTTTGCTATATAAAAGACAACATCATATATAGGGATTGCTTAGATCAATAGGGGTCAATCAAACCCAACCAAACTTCGCCCAACCAAGGTCAATAAGGTTAGGGTGGGTTTGGATTGAGATATCCCAAAATCACCTTCGAATGGGATGGCCTGGGCTGAGTTAAGGAAACCTAGGGTTACATTGGGTTTTAGGAAATCCAGCCGGTCTGGACCAGTTGCATCCTCACTAGTAACTTGTTTTTCTGGCAGACAACATTGCAAGTTAAACTACCACTTTACCAACTTTTGCCTTCACACACTATTTCACAGTGAACAAAACCAGCCATTAACCATTAGGGTTACCAACTCGCCTTCTTGTTCATGGCTCCATAACACTGTTATTAGAGCTTGAATTCCCTCAGAAATAACTTTTATAAGGATCCGATTATCCTAAACAATGGTGTGAAAAAACCTTGGCTGTCAAAGTCTAGTTTGATTGGGCTTGAGACAAATGATCGATGCAATCCTTTCTTAGGCCTACATAGCCACTAATAGTGTTGGAAAGGCCTTTATTAGCCCAAGTAGGTGGCAATCCTTTGTTGGGCCTACAAAGCCCACTCAACTATGGTCCAATTAATAAGCATGTCATAATCAACGTGTTTGATCATCTCCGGCAGCTAGGCTACCCAGCGAGGCATCTGACGGTTGGGAGGATCTGACCATGTATTGGAGGGGTGTGTCCAAGTCTTTCCAGCCCTCGAATACTTCTCTAGGCAGCCCAGCGGCAGTAGAGGTTCTGGGTCATTATCGGGCGATAAACCGATTACTGGGGCATGTGTGGACCACCTGAAGATCTACTCTTCCTCTTATACCCATGAACACATGTTAACTCAGATATTAAAGGCTAAATTCATTTTTAAAAGTTGTAATTATATGGCTCTTTTACGCTTTTGGTTCCAAGATCTGTGTTTGGTCACGGCATTAGTGAACAAGAAGAATATTTAATCAACTCCCTCACATTTTTTCTTTTGTTGCCAAGTAGGACCCACCACTATGGTGGTCTGAAGGAAAGGGGTGCCCTCACATTAGTGAGAAAAAGAAAATCTAATCAGAATTTTGAAGAGCTGCTAAAGCAACTAAGTATCATATCTTTCTCTTCCAGAAAGATAGCCAGAACCCCAATCCCTTTTCCTGGGTGAGGCAGAAGAGAGCCCATCCCATGACCTCTTGGGACCTATTATTCCTAATGAATAAGGGTGTGAATTAGAAACTAAAATTGTTTATGGAAATCGAAGTTATTAATTGATTTGTTTTAAGTGAAACTGTTTAAATCATTGGTTTTGAACTGATTAAGGCCAGTATGCTATTGAACTGATTATACATCTTTTTTTCGTGGTCCACTTCTCTAAGAGGATTTTGGCCAAACTCGAAAATTTGCCACATGAATTATTCACATTTAATCTTTTCTTTAAACTTAGTTCTAAGGCGGATAAAAAACTTATGATCGAAACAAACCAATGTGAAACTATAACTTTATAACCTTCAAAATTCTCAACATAATTAAAGCTTCATATTTTATCCATCATCCTAATTAATCCTTCTAAGGATGATGAGATGATATCCAAATTCTAAAACAAAAAGCATAAGCATGTGACTGATGAAGGAAACAAAGGTAGTTTATGTATTACTCTGCCGGTAGAGATTCGATTCTCTTGCTTTTGATTCTGAAGTTTCCACATAGTCCAGGATGTTTCTTTTTCTCTGTTTTTCAGTTTTCCTTGTCTCCTTCAAATTATTAGTGTTGTTGGGTCCCATCGAATCCATGCAACCATTCCTCTGTCAAAGTTGTCTAGTACTCTGATTCTCTTGGTCATGTAATCTTAAAAAGAGAAAAAGATAAAGCTAATAACAGTATAAAATCTCTCTTTAACCGTTGGAGTTGGAGAGATAACTCTCCTGAACAAGCTTTGGCTTTCCAATCTTAATAGATGACAAGCTGAGTTTAAGTTGCAGGATCTAACTAATAAGATAGGCTTAGTATCATTGGTTCTTTTCATAATAAAATGGGTTTTTTGAATCTGGTAGTCTGGATCCTTGTTCTTAGTTGGTAGAAATTAAATCAAAATCTTTGCACCACTGCTCGAGTTAAATTTGATCAACTAAGGCTAGTCTACACTCAAACAAAACCCAGAATCCCAATTTGGCATTAGATTCCAAGTTCCAACAATGGTTTATATGAATTATCCTTTACTTAATCTCCACTCCAGCTCTTTAATTAATTCTTCAAGTTATTCTCTTGGTCTAACTCCATTTTGAAAAGTAGATGCTTACAAGTTAGTTAAGAAACCATTAGTTCAAACTGAAGCTATAAACAAACCTCTCCACATAAGGAAGAGCAGAAAAACTGAAGATCATCTCAGAAAAAAAAAAACCCCATGAAGATGGATGAGGAGATCATTCATTCTAGTCACCCACAACACAAGTTGAAGCTCCGGTACACTGAAATCCCCTTCAACTGCGATGGGTGTAAGGAAGCTGGTATTGGCCTCAAATACGAATGCGAGCAATGCCAATTTGAGTTACACAAGGTATGTGCCATAGCTCGTCCTGTAATTACTCATCCCTTCTACAAGAAATGTGAATTCAGGTTCTATCACCGACCGCCGGGGGCGGAAATGAGGATTTGTGATGCTTGCGGGAAAGATGTGCTAGGATTTGTGTACCACTGCAATAGGTGTGGTTTTGATCTCCACCCATGTTGTGCAAACCTCCCAAGGGTCTTACATGATGGAGACCACAACTTGTATTTGTCCCTAAAGTTCCAGTTCATGTCATCACTGTGGTGGCAAAGGTCCTGGTTGGTCATACAGGTCTGAGTGCAGGAACTATAACCTTCATGTGTCTTGTGTGAAGGAGTTGTTGGTGGAGAGTTGGCAAGCTATGTATTTGAATGTGGATAATAATAAGGTGAGGGAATTGCAGACCAGAATCCCAAGCCTTGAGGGTAATAACTTGGAGAGGCATCACAGGGGGAAAGGTGGGAAGATGAAGAAGTGTTGCCAGATTGCTGCTGGTGCAGTTAGTGTTATAGTTTCAGCAATTCTTGGAGATCCTACTGCTATAATAGCTGCTGCTGTTGGGGCTCTCATATCCAAGTGAAGAACCAAAAAAAGGATGGAAAGAAAGAAAAAAGGAAATTTACAAGCATGGGTTTGTTATAGCTGCTGCTGTTACTATTGAAGTCTGTGAGTTTATAAATGGGCTTTTATGCTTTTGGGCCCTTTGTGTCTTTGACTATACTTGTTTAAATGACAATAATTTGTTTGTTTGCATTATTATTATTTTTAATTTGGGTTCTTTTTGGGTCTTTTGTGTAGTCAAGCAGGTCAGTGGTTGGTTGTCAGAGAGTGTGAGGAACTGTTTTTGAGCTATGGTTATCTAATTCAGTGTTTGGTTTCATATACATAAGCATATGGCTCCCTTAATTCTTGTCTTTACTTTTTCTCAAGAAGTCCTCCCCAACAGCTTCTCCTTCCCTTCAGCATTCTCTTCTTCCCAAGATGCCAACCCACCCCCACCCCCACCCCCACCCCCCTAGGCGAAAAAGGAATTTTACTGGGGCTCCCTTCGTTTCCTGTTAAAACTTGCATAGGAGGTTGAAAATTCCAGTAAAAAAATTTCCTCTAAGGATGCTTTTATGTGGAAACAAATGGAGCCTTGAAAGAGAAGGCAACCAACTCATCAACCTGGAAAGCAGTCCTCTATGGATTCCACACTCTCAGTTCAATTGATAACCAAAGTATGGTGCCACAATCTAAGGCTACGTTTAGTATAAATTCTTGGCAATGCATCCTAGGTCGATCATGCAATTCGAGATATCACATCTAATGCACTCTTAATTTAAAAAAGTTCACTGTATTATTTCAAACACTTTCAAAGTATGCTTGTATAGTTCATTCTCTTTAACTAAGGTTTAGAGTTGAGATCTTCAAGGGGTAGGGTGTGTGGGACCCACAAAATGGGAAACTGAAAAGATGAGATGACATGTACATTAAACTAATAGTGGGTTCAGATGCTTAAAATCATAGGTGGAAATCTAAGATTGCATTTAGTATGACTTTTTGGAATGCATTATCGAGCTAGAATACATAACAAATGCAACCTAGCTAAAAGAAATGATGGTGAGAGAATCACCACAAATGTTTCTACTCATATTTTGAAAGCATTCCTAAGCGACTCCCCTTCCCTTCTTCCCCTAACTCCCCCTCCCCAACCAAAAAAGTAAAGAAGTTTTCAGAAACATCTCTCATGGGGGAAAATGCAAAGGCATAGATCTTGTTAGTTTGAGAACCTCTTTCCTTTTCCCTTTTCTCACGTTTTTCCCATCAAATATCTGGGGATGAAAGTTCTTAATTGAGCCTAATTAGACAACTAACAATGCACTTGATATAGAGTTTGTGGCAAAGTTGGAACATGGCCCATTGGATCGGGAAGTCTGAATCCCAAATTTTGGGTGCACTGGGTTGAAAAAGTTCACTAATAACTTTGAAAGCCTTGGATAGACAGGCTTACTATTAGGGCCAAGGTTTTAAAACTTGGGATCGGATCATATCGGACAGATTTATCCCTATTTTTTTATTAGCATTTATCTTTATGCCTTACTATTGGATCGATCAAGGTCCATACTGTTCTGATCTGACTGATATTGACTGATCTGATCCAAGTTTTAAAACCATGATTAGGGCCCTCATTTGTGTGATTAGTCACTATCCAATTGCGGATGGACCCACCAGTCTTGGATATTTAACAGGGCATTGAATGTATCAGATTTGGATTTGATAAATTGTGATAAGATTATATCCCATCCTGTAATATTCCCATTCATTAATAATTAATTGAAGTTCATAATCCAATTGAAAGAATATGTAATCGTATATGCATTCCAATTTCATAACCAAATCATGTCTCATTAATCCTACCCGAAAAAGAATAATTTGACTTCATTATCTTCACACTTAGTCTTTTCTTAACCTCTTGCCCTTTAAGACTTTGAAAAATCCCCTCCATTCTGGGTCTGATAAGAAAATAGAAGCCCATTTTCCTTGTTGGGTTCAGTCTAAGGCCCAACATCTAGTCAACATCATGATGTTTGGGTTGTGACAGGAATAGCCCAGTTAGCACTTTCTCCACTCCATAAAGGAAGCTGCGGTTGACATTATGCAAAAGTGTATGGCTTAATTTTGGTTGGTTTGGGTATCGCCTATTCTCCACCCCCACCCCAAAAAAAAAATGTTCCAAAAGTAGAAATTTACTTAAGGGAGAGGTTCTCACGTAACTAGTGGAAGAGGAATCTACATTCCACATCATTGGCTGTTGAGAGAATAGTATCATTCATATGGGCTCCCATGATCAGAACAGGAGAGAGAAAATGATAAAAAAAATCCTATGTAAAAAGGAAATAATAGCTTGACGTTGTGGGAAACTTTTTTCTTTACTTGATTGGCCAGATGGATCAAGTGACCTTATTTTATGATTCATTGTGCAACTTGAGCGAATTGATGTCAAATCAAATCTAGGTGTCTTAATTCAGTAGCTAAACTAAGAATCAAGGTTGGTGAATTGTGCAAGAATTTCTTAATCAAATTGAACATTGAACTTGGCAAAACATGGTTAGGGTAAAGCAACTTACCAAAATATATGCATCAAGAGAAAACTAGTCCTCAATAAATACAATAGCACTCAAACCCCTTACAAACACACTAACAGATTCACAACTGACCACACATCTTTCATAACTCTCTCTCTCTCTCTCTCTCTCTCTCTGTTTTGGGTTTTTAGAGTAGGTGGAGGGGAGGGAGCTAGGGGATTAAAAGACTGTCCATCCAGCTTGGTTCTAGGAAATTCGCATGTTTATGTTATTATTCATCTTCTGTTGGGGGAGCTTCTTTTGTCACAACACTATCAAACAAAGCTTGTCCAACCCCTTCTCCTATCCCTTCAAGCAGCCCTCCAATAAACCCAACTAGCACATGAGATGCAACACCAACCGCTCGCCCAAACTTGCTAGGCTTATCAGGGGCCTTGATGCCATTGGCATAGAGCCCATTAACTATGTTCTTAGCACAAACTGCATGAAGATGATATGAACAAATCTTACAACAATAAACCAATCCTGAACTCTTCTTGTTACAGTAATTACAAATCAAATCTGAGTCTCCACTCGTCGACATCATTGATGATAAAATTTTTAGGGTGTGTGGATGCACCGGAAGGTTCATTTCCCAGGAAAGCTGAGCACAACATGGATGCATCACAAAGTTACAAGTGCTACAACGGAAGGCATATCCTTTCGGGGTCTTCCCACACACATCACAGCTCAATCGCGGATACCCACCTTAAATTTTTTAAGAACCAGTGACCAAAATAAGGAAACTGAGGAAAAAATGACCTAAAAGTTCGAGTTTTTAAGTAAGGGCAGCGTCAATGTATACATCAACAAAACAAAACAAAGAAGAAGTTACCTGATTTAGTGTGGAAGACGAGGGGGTGTTGACTGTGGAGTGAGTGGGTCTTGAGAGATGGAGGAGCCAAGGCACAGAAGTCATGAAGATCAAAATCACATTCAAGACATTTGAACATGTTGCCTGCACCGAATTCTTTGCAACCCATGCACGTGAAGAGATAGGGATGGTGGATTTGTGTTAGGGTATGTGGGTGACTGAAATGGAGGATCTCTTTGTCCTCTCCGAGGAGAGTAGGAGAGGTTGATCTGTTGTTGGTCATGGTAAGTAATGTTTTCTCAAGACTTTCTGAAGAAAGGATTTTGTGTTGATGGGTTGCCTAGACTTTTAGACTGTTTTAGACCTCAAAGAACGGTGGAGGCATGGAGAATATTGATGCAGGAAAGTTGGATACAAAGCAGAGTAGATTATGTTTCTCTTGGTAGAGGAAGCAAGTAATATATATATACATACGGATCACACCGTCATTGAAAACCCTTTTTATTTTCAAAATGCACACAAGAGCGGAAGATGAGGGCGGCTGAATCATGAGTTCACTTCCTCTCTGCACGTTCACCTAGCGTATGGATCAGGTGTCAACACTTGTCCCTTCTGTTTCCATAAAAATCTTTTTTCAGCATTTTAAATGGTAGCAAGTGGGATATGTATTGATACCTAATCATGAATCACTTACCCATACATGTATGCTTCACTTACGATTAAATCATGACATGTGTTTTGTTATTTTCGTAAATGCGCCTCTAAGCCATTTATGTATTCACAAAAGCAAAACGATACATTCCATCACTTAAATGTATGCAAAGAGTACTTGTATTTTGTAAATTGGGTTCATATTTCTTTGTTTCTCTATAAATTCTTACGATATGGGGAGGGTATTAGGGTTATGGGAATTTCTTTCTAAATATAGAGACATAAGGAAGAAAGAAAACATGTAAACCTTTCTCCATTACTAGTGAAACTATTTTCATCTCTCCATGGACATAAGCACCTTAATCAATCACCTAAATCATTAGGCTGTAGCTTGGGTGAGATTGTTTCTTTCATTCCATTTATTGTGTTTTATGAATAGTGAATAGGTTCATTTTATACAGTTGGTGGGTCCACTAAGCATCACCTATGGGATGTGGCCCCACCTAGTGTAGGCCAAATAGTAGATTCAATGGCTTAGTTTGCTAATTTCACCTGCATACTTATTGGAGAAAAAATGGATTAATTAATTCTACGCCGTCTAAGCAAAGATAATAAAGAAGATGGAAGGAAAAATCAGATAAATTCCTTGGTCTTGTCTAAAAGGAAAGTAAACTAATAAGATGATGATAGAGAATGGAGGAACTGGTAAGTGGCCAATAGGCAATAGACACTTCCCAAAAGCTGTGGATAATTAATTTTCTTTTGTGATAAATAAGGATAATGGTAGTTCATCATAAGGGATTTGCAGAAAAGACAGGACCAGATTTATTAATAGAAGGTTCCAATTCATTGGTTTCTTCCTCCAAGAGTCTGCAGCGCCGCCTCTAGGCACCATTGATAAATTATTAATTGCAGGGTCCCATGTAGTCTGGATTCTGAAGGAATGGGTTGGGAAGCTTCATTAGGTTGAAGTAGATGCTGCTCAGGGAAGAAAAAATGAGACCATTTTGTGAAAATCTCTGCTCCTTTTCCATGAAAAGTCTGTTGCTTTTTCAAGAAAGTCTCCGCTGCTTTCCTTCTAGCTTTTGCATCCCAAGACAATGTCCCACTCCTCCAAGATTTTGGCTACCCTTCTCCTTCCAAATTGTAAAAATGACCTTCTTAGAGAGAGCGAGAGAGAAGAAGAAGAAGAAGGATATAATGGTGAATTCAGAGGAGGGTAGCTTTGTTCATCTCCACACGTTGGGAATCCAGCTCCCATGAAAGTGTATTCTTATTCGATTCTAAGTTAACAACACAAGAAAATTTGGCATCCTTTTTTTTTTTTCTCTCTTTCTGAACTTTTTCCAGTCATGGAAGGAAGGTGTCAAGGTGGGTTCCTGTTGTTGTCCTCCAATCATAAAAAAAGCTGATATATAAAGAGTAATGTAAACATTTCTATTTTCTTCCCCTCCTTTTCCCTCTTTTTGAGTTGTTGAGCTTTTAAATCAAGATGCTTTAGAATCACTTGACTTAACTCTTAAGGCTCATTGATTGATTCACCGTTATAGGCCGCCACTCATGACTAATTAAAATTTCTGTTTATTAAGTTCTTCTTACTTCTTTGTACATCTCAAAAGAGAACTGCGTCCGGAGAGGAAAAAGATTAAAATGTGTGGGAGGGAAGGAAATCTAAGAATGAAATGATATGATTCGATTTGATTCGATTCAATACAAAATATAGTAGGCCGAGAGCAAAATTAAACACTTTGTTAAACCCATTTCCTGATTGCATATGCATGAGTGTTCTAAATGAAAGAAAATAAATGTGGAACGATTCATGAAGATCGATAAACATGCACGACAAACACTACAAAAACAAGTTTTAGGCATACCTGAATCCATGGCTGAAGAATAAGTACTCCTCAATGTCTTCTTGTATACTCCTCGTACAACTCGATCAATGTTGGTCTGGTCTACCCTCTTTCCCTTTTGCTTTTGGTCGTTAGCCTCACTTAATGGGTCAGTGATAACTATATATAGGGGTGAGGGTAGGGACCAACCCTGCAATAAAATTAGGGTTTCCTCCTCATTAAGGAAACAATACCTTAGGTCCACACATAGTAATAAATATTTCATACCATTAAGGTGTGCTAATAGAATCCAATATCTCCATAGAGATCACTTACCAATAATATTGGATTATTTCTGCTTACTCCATCTTTAGTCAACACCACCAAATCGGTTTTGAAAACAAATCTTTGACTATGCTAGCCCACCTAATAGAAATCTTACAATCTCCCACTTGGAGCATATGTCACAAGTTTTAGATTTTAAAATTTATTTAAAACGACTCTCGATTTAGATAAACTGAATGTGGCCACAAACAAAAGCAAGTTTCGAATGGAGTATACCTTAAACCAAATGCCTTGGTCCGAATGAGAATTACAAACACCCAACCGTATTGATCATCACATCTAAAGCGATATGAGACCACACACGTCAAAGTGCTCATAACATCACCGACTTGGGCTGAGCAGTATGAAAGTGTGGTATAGAAATAACATGCTATAGTGATCATCATGTCTATTTCCAAATTGGTCCTAGCTCGAAAACCAAATGAGCCCTATGAGACAAATACCGAAGGTCTCATTAACTACAAGCGTCTCCCAAACGCTCAAGCTTCAATCAAAGAAGCTCATTGGGACTGGGTCCGGATGTCCCACAACACTAGCACTAGACCTCAATCAAACGAGGCTTTGCTAGCGACTGGATGTGTGTGTATTAACTGGAACCTCAGATACCGAATGAGGTAAATACACCATATATAACCTCAATTTTCTATAGGAGGCAAATAAATAAGTGTATACATATAAACAAATGGCCATAATAAAAATGCATATATATTCTTGAGAAGAATAATAATGCATCATATGTATAAACTAAAACTGAAAGTCAAATGCGAACATATTGAGCAAAACTCTCACTAATAAAATGCATCAAAAGAACTAACAAGTCCCATATTAGTGACATGCTCTTGAAAGACTTTTGGAGCCAAGCCCTTAGTAAGAGGATCTGCAATCATGTTTTCTGTAGCAATCTATTCCATTATAATCTGACTCTTGAACTTTCTCTTTGATAAAAAATTACTTAATGTCAATGTATTTAGAGTCTGAATTACTTTTACGGTTATGAAAGAAACAAACTGCAGCGGAGTTGTCACAGAAAATCCTCAATGGTTTAGATATAGAGTCAACAATTTGTAATAATATAGTTCTACAGATTTTATGATTCATGAGCTTACTCCCACTGATCTTTAGATAAACCTATTCGATTCCTCCCATTTTCATAAAGAACCTTAGCTTGAACATAATTAACAACCACTGGCTTAGGAGGCTCATCAATTAAGATTAAAATTTATTATCATAATGGCCAGAGAAATATTAAAGGATTAGTTTCATTCCTTAAAATTGGAATCATTCAAATTTTTTATAACAGAAAATAGCTGAGAAGTCAAAGCTGACAAATATAATCATACATATTTACCAAAATATACAATATGCAAGAACAAAAAACATATTAAACTTCTCAACAATATAATTAAATCTGACTAATTGGGCTGTTAATCAGATTATTCCAGTATTGTTTTCAATAACTGTAGGAAAACAGAAATTGGGGAAAGATCCAACGTCATCGGGGTCACACCTGTGGTGGCAAGATCGCCCAACACGTAGTGTAATCTTTCACATGCAAGGCGAGACATTCGAAACAACACCACTTTGAAGATTCCGTCACCTGTGGTGGCAAGACAAGAACCTCCAAAACTATGAAGCCCAAAATGTCACCCTCACACTATCAAGCGAAATCGACCAAATGAAGACTCACCTGTGGTGGCAAGAGTACATCATTCGCCATATGGTCTCCTTGACTGCAAACCATCCTGAATAGTCAATAGTAATTTCACAATCTCAGTAACTAGCCCACTAAGTGAAAGCATAATCATTGAAATTATGAAAACCTATAGACTTGGATTGCTACCAAATGCCCATGGGTTTAGATTTTGGATGCAAACAATAAGATGAGCTATTTCAGTATTTAATTGATAAAATATTCAACATAAGCCTACAAAAGCAACCCATTATAAACCCTAATAGTCAATATGGTAATACCATAATTTAACAGTTATCAAAGTGAGTACATTCTTAGTATGACAGTTTTGTACTTCCAGCCATTACCATAAATAAATAAAAATCTAAATATGGTATTTTCTATAATGACAACATGCTAAATATGAAAGTTCATAATATTTATTCATGAAAACAAAAACACATGAAATATGTTACTTTATCCATAATTCATTAGATATACAAAGTTGTATACAAAAATGAACTTTCAACCCAAATGACTTTAATATCCAACATAAATATTAGCCCATAAACTTTAAAGTCAATCATAATAAAGCCCCATAATTTCTTCAAGTCAAAAGAAAATTAGCTAATAGGGCACATAATAAGTCTTTAATAAATAAAGGTAATGTTGGCTTAGATCCATAGTAAGTATAAATAACTTCATAGGCTTTATACCAATAAGCCACTAAAACTTGAATGAGTTCATTTAAATCATTCAAATATAATATATTTGTTTTATCTCGATGAATTTTCAATAAAATTGAACTTTATCATAAGTACAAATATGACATATAAATTTGAAGAAATATTACTTAAACAATGCACTTGTGATATTTTGAATCATAAATGGGTGTCAAAACTTATAATTATGTGTCTCGTGACGAAACCTGATGTCACGGATGATAAATATAACATCGAAAAAAAATATCAAAATACCCAAGATTGACTTAAAATTTATGAAACGACAAGTGTAATATACATAATAAAACATGTATGATAGATCTATTACCCTCAATAGGATAATAATTTATTCTCCCACTAATATAAGAGAGTAGGACTAGATGACCTAATAAAAATACCATTTATAAGAGTCAATATCAGTTCATATTAGAATTAGATCTAACTGTTGGCTTGAATAAGCAGGGCCATAATAGTCAATAGTATAAACAGATTTCAGAAGTCATTCCAATAAATCAAAATTAAATGATTTCTGATTCCATTTGCATAAACTGTTTATGGTTTATACAATTATTAGACTCAAAAACTCGATTTCATTGAAATTATGCTAAAAATAGTTAATAAACTATCAACATGTAGAAGCAACGTAGGATGATCTTGTGTCATAACATCTCAAATATGAGTATAGGTATCATCATTAATATTAATCTTTAATATGCTAACTCTACCCACAAGAATCTTCACAAAAAATTGATTTAAATAGACCACACCAATAACAAAGTTTAACTTGGTGAGATTCATGTGCATTCACTGTAATGACTATATCACTCAAGAGTTATAGTTGAAACTGTATCCTTATCCTTTAAGACAGGAATACACTGGTCCTCTCATTTTCTTGTATTAACTGTGAAAAAAATAATAACTTTGAGATCTCTTTACCTTTGGGATCACAAACTTTAGGTTACTGTCATTTTCTTTAACTTTGGTGACATCATCTTTAGGCAAATGTCACCTACTATGCTGCCCTAGAGAAAACCATGAAAGAACAAGATACGTCACTTTAGTAGAATTCACATCACCCTTTCATGGTTCCCTAGAAATACGTTTTGCAGCTAAACATATGCGAAAGCTTACACCCAACTTAACTCCAATATATCTATTCATCATATAGTATTCTAAATATGACATGCAAACATATCATGTCATTAATTTTCTGCCTATGTCATTCATAAATGACTTTTTTAATATCATAGTAATGATAAACCAGTGCAAATACATGCATAAACAGAAATATAATTTTGAAGCCACTATAGAATAAAGACAAAACACTATAGCTGTTCCAAAACAGTTATGGAACACAAAATATATGTCTCATTTTTTTTGTTTTAAATTCAACCCAGAATATTGAACATACATCCACTGGTCGAACCATAAACAACATTTCAGAATATATAATTACATCCTCCCACTGGTTTGACCAGTTAAGTAATTATCCACAACATCCCAAGTACATGATAAAGTGACATCATGAAAATCAATGGTATTTTATTATTCACAAGGCCTTGGGACTCTCAAAATAATTGTTTTAAAATCTTAAAAAAAAAAAACTTCATTAGACATTATGTGAAAATTGATCATTACCATATAAGATCATTTCAAACGATAAAATCCTTCACAATATCAATAACATAATCAATTTTCAACACATTAATCAATGACCAATTGGTTATATAACTAAATACAAAAATAATAGTTTTTTTTTTTTTAATAAGTACTTTCCTGATTAACATCGGTCAATGTTGATGACTTTTCTTAGTGGGTTTTTTGACGACCCATTGGAAAATCAAAATAGTTCAATTTTCGAGGTTAATGTGTCAAATATCTGAATTGGCCAACCTAATCGGTTCAGTCATGGCACAATTTTGGTAGAACCGATTCATTTTGATTTTGGGTTGGTTTAGGATTTAATCACTTTAAGGGGACTTGATCAAGACATTGGATTTTATTACTATTATTATTTTACCTATGACACAATACCAATGCCAAGTCTCAAAAGATCAAGTGTAGGATCGGTCTCAACCGATGTTGATTCGGATCATTGGATCTAATCAAACAATGCTTGAAACATACATGTTCAACATTATAGTGGTCTACAATCTAATTTGGTTCAATTCATCCTATTTCAAATTAGGCCCATAGGCTTCAACCCATTACACTTAAATAAACATGGGTAACTCAAAACAAACCATTAAACACCCATAGGCTCAGCCCATTTAACCTTAAAAGAAAAAATAATAATAACTTGAATGATGGGTCTTTGGATCTATAACCTTACCCTTCATCACAGACCGACATCGAAGCCAACCTTCAAAGAAGTTGTAAACGATCAAAGATGTTTATCTTGGAATGAAGACCTTTCTCTTTGATTGAACCATAATAATCGATTTATTAGCCCATAATATTTATATATAGAAAATGTTGGGCTTGAGTCCATTAGTGTTAAGTTATTATTATTATTATTATTTTTAAACAAACCAGTCTTTTATAAAAGACCATGGGCTTAGCCCATTAGTCCCTTTCTAAATTTAACTTAGTTCCTAAAATATAAAGCATATGGGCTTAGCCCATTAGATATAACTTTAGTTTAAAAAAAAAAAAAAAAACAAAAAAAAAACATATGGGCTTGGCCCAATTCAAGTTTAAGTTTTAAAAAAAAAAAATTGACTTATATTGTTCAATGTCAACTGGATCGGATCGGATCGGATGCAAATTCTAATGGATCCGGTAAAGCATAAATGTACATGGCAATAAAATATTTTCTTAAAATAAGGGTGAATCTATCAAATAAAATCTGATCCGATCCAAATTCAAAACCGGACATTTAAGCCAATACCCCAACGCCTTACTCTTTATTTCACTTTTTTTTTTTTTTTAAACCAAACCGTAAAAGGCAAAAAACAATACGATTGCGTTTGTCAACTATTTTTTCTTTTTTTTTTTAATAAAGCAACCAAACCGTACGGTTCCCACAAATCAAGGATTTTTTTTTTTTATAACAAACAAAAAAACAAAACCGTACTCACCTTTTTCTCACCTTTTTCATTGTCATTTTTTTTTTTTTTTTTAAATTTAACTTTACCAATTCTATCCTTTAGTAATAATATATAATATATTACTTTTCTCGTTTCTTCAAAACAAAACGACTCGAGGATAAAAAATTGATGTTTATTACTGGTGGTACAGTCGATCGATTTTTCATGAACGAGGCTCTGATACCATTGAAAAAAAATAAATGTAGAACGATTCATGAAGATCGATAAGCATGCACGACAAACACTACAAAAACAAGTTTTAGGCATACCTGAATCCATGGCTGAAGAATAAGTACTCCTCAATGTCTTCTTGTATACTCCTCGTACAACTCGATCAATGTTGGTCTGGTCTATCCTCTTTCCCTTTTACTTTTGGTCGTTAGCCTCATTTAATGGGTCAATGATAACTATATATAGGGGTGAGGGTAGGGACCAATCCTGCAATAAAATTAGGGTTTCCTCCCCATTAAGGAAACAATACCTTAGGTCCACACATAGTAATAAATATTTCATACCATTAAGGTGTGCTAATAGAATCCAATATCTCCATAAAGATCACTTACCAATAATATTGGATTCTTTCTGCTTACTCCATCTTTAGTCAACACCATCAAATCGGTTTTGGAAACAAATCTTTGACTATGCTAGCCCACCTAATAGGAAATCTTACACTAAATTCTAAGTGACTTATCAAAATGTGGAGACTTGGTGTAAATGATCTAATTGGGTTAAATATAATCGGTTTAACAGTTTGTGAAGTGTTCGAATTCGACTGGTAAATGGTTTAAAGCTTAATCAACCTATTTATTAAACGGTTGCACTTTTTAAAACTAGAACCAAACCATTTATATCATAAAATAATTTGGCAATTCAATTCAATTATGACAAAGTAAATAAAAACAGTTTTTAATTTTATAACCTTCCATCTGTATTGATCCAACAATACAAAATTAATCAAAAATTAAGATCAGAATCAATCCGATTCAACCAATTCTGGCAGACATAATCATAATCCTCAAATCATGGTCTGATGTCTGAGCCCAACCTAGTAAGGTGGACGGCTAATTATTGCTCAAAGAGCGCCAATTCGGATCGACTTCCATTTATTATCAACAGTTGAAAGAAAAATTTAGGTAGGTGTTTTACTATTTTTATATTAAAAATTGATGCATTAGTTTAGGTTTCTTTCTATGGGTCATTTCATGAGAGGAAGAGAGGGATAGATATATATGTGCTGATGTATATTCAAGCCAGAGAGCTCAAAGAACCTTTTTTTTTCAAAAAAAATAAAATGTAAAGGATTTTTTTTTTCTTTTTTTCAGTAAGATAAAAGTAAGGAGTTCAACATTAAGATGTATCATGTGAAAGATTAATGCAGCAATTTGAAGCGTTAAATATTTAAGAGATGGTCTAGATCAGCTGCATGCTGTATTTTAGACTCAAATTCAATTATGGGGAGGGTTCTCACATCTTCTCATATTGTTTTTTCTTTTTTTTAATCATTGTTTTTTCTTTAAAAATAATAAAATTATGTATGTGAGGACTTAGAAATATAGTTGGAAAACCAAGTTTTTCAAGTTCGACTCACCTTACTCAAAACCTGGTGAAGAGGGTGAGTCAAACCTAGTATGGGCAAGTCGTCTTTATTGTTAATTTTAATAAAATATGTATATACCCCTCAAAATAGAGTTACTTTTCAGAATATGGAGTAGTTTCAATCCTTGGAGAATTTTTTTTTTGTTAAACCTTGGAGAAGTTCAAAACTTCAAATCCATTATGCCTTTTTAAAGATCAACTAGCATAAGTGTAGAGGATGTTCCTTCTTACACGTTCTTCGTTCCCTTTATAGTAAATACAAACATAAGAGTTGGAATGACTAATAAAGACACATGAAGAGTTTGAATGGAGAGATACCGAAAATATAGAAGTGTTGGAATGGGGAAAAAATGTATGGGAACACTGTTGGTGTATCGTAAGCTAGTATTCATTGTCTCTATGTCTCTCCTATTCCATTTGAAATGGCCTCGTCCCTCCTATATGATAACCCCATCCCCCACGCCAACTTACAGTATGACCTCCTGTACTAGGCCACGTATGTGTCTATCCATCTCACATACTTGGCCTGGTACAATCCGTGAAGCAAATGGATTAGGGGTGTCAACTGGTTGGGTCTAACCGTGACAGGCCCATTGAGCTAATCGGGCTTACATTATGGGCATGGTACTGTTTATATTCAGTCAGTCAGGCTTTAATTGGGCTTCATATAATCTGGTCTAAACCATGCCTTAAATGGGCTATAGGACCATTTAACTTCAGACGGGCTCTAAATGGGTCATGTCTAAAATTAGTCTCTAAAATGAAGCTGCAAGGAGATAACAACAAAGTAGACCTTAGACGGCCTTACAAAGTCCTTAGAATGATGTCTTATTTAGTTAAGGAGGTGTCTTTACTCTTTATTCTTTATGTTTATGGTTTGGGACTTTGGGGCCAGAATAGGTATAGAATAGGGTAAAAGGTCTAAAGAAGTAAGTCATTCGACATAATCGGGCTTAGTCGGGCTTGTAATCAATCGATCTCACTTGGCAGACTGATGGGTTTGATACTCATACTAGGAACAATCGATTATAACCAAGCTGGACCTGAGCCTATCATGTTTATTAATCAGACAAAGCCAATTCAGACTTTAAATGATCAGGCTCAATCAGGTCTGCCGGGCTAGGCCTGGAATTGAAACCTCCAAAATGGACGTCTGTTGTTGGTATTTAATCTCTTCTTCTACATTTAATTATTTTTAATCTTCCAATTAATCAATAAGATCACGTTTTTTCCCTTCTAATTGGTTTAGGCCTTTTGTATGAGCTGAATTGAATCCGTCTTTCGTGTAATAATATAAAGGCAATGTGATTGATACCTTCTTTATGACATTCACCTATGGAGGGTTAGGTGATTTCTCTATAAGGTATATTTTTAATCATTGAAAGAATGTGAGATTTATTTGATGAGTATCCATATGAGAAACCCATTTTTCATGAAGCTCTTGCCACTGAGAATTGGAATAATGTTCTTCGAAAATCTGACATTTTTCAGCATTCCTAGTGGACCTGTATTCCTAAATAAGGAATCTCTTAATGATTTGAAATTTGGGTTCTTTGATGATATGAAACATATAAATACCTGGTGCTTGCATATTAGAAGGTGTTGGTGAAGAGGACCCATTTTAGTGTCAGTAGGAGCAAGAGGAGGCTGATTATTAGCCTGAGATTGTTCTCTTTGAATCGGACCATAGACAGGTTGATTAACCTGAGAAGGTGTACAATTTGTACTTTAAAGATTGATTATTCCATCTAAATTCTCATTCTGAACTCTAGATGTAGAAGCACGAGAGGGTGCTCGAAATGTTGGATATTCAAAGGAAGAAGAAATCATAGAAGAAGTAGATCTATGAGAATTGTCGAGTCTATGATCAAACATGATTTCTACATCACCAGATAGGAGTTAGGTGATGCAAGATGGAGAAATCCTAATGGGTGGCTGAGGCTGAGTCACAGAGGTTAGAGTTCAAGAGTCAAGAAGATTAATTTTTGACTATCTAATACACCGGGGTACAAAAACTTGAGACCGGTTAGAATTAGCCTGGAAACAAACAGTTTGACCACGGGGATCTATAACCGTAGCATTTGGGGCGACGGTAGTCATTACCTTGTAATAGATACGATAAATTACTGAGAGATTTTGAGTTCCCAAAGCTATATTGTATCCATACCAAGGATTAAAGTATCGGTATCGGTCGCTGTATCGGTCGATCAAAATTAAGATACGTATCGGAGGGTATCGTATCGTATCGGAGATACGCTAAGATACGCTAAAGATACGCACATAAATGGATAGGGAACACATTTTTATACACTTTTGCATAAAAAAACAGTTAAAAAAAGTTATATATAACATGTAGAATGCATAAATACTTAAGTGGAGGGTATCGTATTGATAGACAAATATATTGAGTTGAAAATGTTCAAAATGATGAGGGTATGGTATTGATAGACAAATATATTTTTTTGAGAAAAATCAAAATTTTCCATGAAAGTTGTAGAACACTTGTTTTTACATAACATATAAAAAATCTAAACATTTTTAATCATTGAGCATGAGTAGATCTAAGAAATTTGAAATAAATTGAAACCCTCATTTTCTCTTGAAAAAAGTTTGTAAATCCTTATAAATCCAATGATTTCATGTAATAATGATGCACAAAATGTGATTCTAAGTATGATGAACTAGGGTGTCAATTCGGGCCGAACCGACTAAATCGATCGGACCACCGCTTATTAAACGTGTCGGGCTTGAGCCCTCTGTTATAAACGGTCGGTCTTGGTTTTGCTACTTGGACCGTCGGGCGCCAGACCGAGATCGACCGTTTAACACCCGATCGAGACCGGCCTATTGTGCACTGGCCTAGCCCGACCCTTTAATGATTGTAGAATACATATTTTACCCCCCAAATTAGAAAGTAAAAAACTAAAAAGTAAAAACATGTTCATATTTTAAATAATGGTTATATTTGGTATCATTTATTAATTTATTGTCATTTTTTTGGGTTTGCATGAGTGGGCCGGAATATAAGAGCACATTTTAAAGAGGGTCCGTTTAAAAATCGGTTAAAGCCTGTTTAACATTAAACATGTCCGTAGCCCAATTAAGGCCCGACTAAAGCCCAATTAAGGTGGCCTGATTATAGCCCGAGGCCGACCGACCGAATATAAAGTGTACCATGCCCTCAATAACTAAGTCCGATTAGTTAAATGGGCGGACACGGTGTAGCCTTTGAAAGTCTTTAAGCCCGATTAAGCCCGATCGAAACCGAACCGACCCGATCGGTTGACACCCCTATGATGAACCTTAGATTTGTAAAAAAACTTGAAAATCTAAGGTTAAAGTTGAAAAAAGTGAGTAAAGATTCAAGAACTTACTATTCAAAATTTTCAACTTTCAAGTTCAAGGTTCTTCTTGGACTATGTTTTTCTCCTTCTTTGAACCATTCACTTCGACAATGTTTCTTTCAATCTACCATTTGAGTATCCAAAAAGGTGTGTGAATCAAAGGGGAAGAAAGAAGAGAAATATAGAAAACTATTGGTGAGAGTTTGAAGTGTTTGTTCAAACAATAAAAGGCACATTCACGGGAATTTTCATATTTTCAGTCGATACGTACCGATACGGTACCGATACAGTACCGATACGGCTCGATACATACCGATACGGTCGATACATACCGATACGATACCGATACATACCGATACTCTCGGGAATTTCCAGATTTTCAAAAGTTCAGATCGAGTATCGACGATTCGTACGATCTGATCGATACGCATCGATACATGATACGTAAAAGGGGCCCAAAATTCCCGTAGCGTATCGGTATGTATCGTGCCGATGCCTACCGATACGGATACGTATCGGCCGATACGGTACGATACGTATCGATACTTAAAACCATGATCCATACGTTTTTCAGAAAATAACAGCACCATAAAGAATATTTGGATCTGTTAAGGACATGGGTAGATTGGGTCTGTATTGAAAACAAATTGGTCCTTCACAGAGACTGATTTCCACTAAACCCATTAGAGATTCATTAAATTCAAGCATCTCTAACAGCAACAAAAATCATACTATTTAACCCTAGCAGTGTTAAGGGTTTCAAAGCAACTTTGACTAATCTGATGTGGATAAACTTAAATCCACGCTCTCTATGACTCTGTAGTTGAGAACTAGTTGAGAGTTAAATTTGTTCTTGATCAGAGGTAAGAGTATGAGTGTTTTCACTAGTTTTTATGACATAATCACTATGAAAAGCAAAAGTTCCTTTATGGTATACCTTAGATTCAGGTATTCTGGGAATGATATAATTATTAATGGCAGCTTCTAAGTTTCTGAAAACCACTTTATCGAAATTATGGACTGAATCATTAGTCCTTCCACTTGTGCTAACCTCAAAAGATGATGATCTTCTCGAGTTGGACCTAAAGTATGAAGCCATAGTTTAGATGTTCAAGTCAATAAAGGTTTCAGTTAATATATCCTACTGCCAATACCGCCTACTGTCAATACTATTACGCCTTCAAATGCCTATCCATAGCAACCCAGTTGAGTATAACTTGGTTGTAGGTCGATACGACTTGGGTGTAGGTGTCACACCCCGTTCACACAGAATCGGACCGGTGATCGGGTTAACACCGGTTAACCCAAACCTACCAGGATCATTTGATAGTATCCAACCACAGCATACACACAACTAAGAAAGTGTTCATCAGTTCAGTGGAAGGCTTAATTTACCTGTAAATATTTTCATTATACTTGATACCCAAATTGTAATACATAGTTAAGTACATGTAGGCCCGCAGGCATGATATTTACACAAAAGAATACAATTTACATATCAAGTACACAAAAGGGATCATAAAAAACACAAAGGGTACAGCTCAGCTCGGTATCAAAAGTAGAGCTCAGCTCGGCATCAAAGATAAAGCTCAGCTCGGTATCAAAAGGTAGAGCTCAGCTCGGTATCAGAAGAAGAGCTTAGCTCGGTATCAGAAGAAGAGCTCAACTCGGTATCAACAGTAAGCTCAGCTCGGTATCAAAGATGCGGTCCCGCAGTGCAACCCTCGCACGAGCAATCTGTGCCATGCTCTAATTCCTCGGGGACCCACCAATCCTCTTCAGGAAATTCAACTGTGGGGCCCAACCCGTGCTCTTCAGGTTGATGACCTGCAAAATCATCTAAAAGTGGTGCACACGTGGGATGAGCTCACTAGCTCAGTAAGTGAAGAGAAGGACCACAGAGCAGTCCATACAACAAATCACAACCATATGCACTATATGCTATGCAATTCATTTTAAATCATATCCACCTAAACAACATTACTAAGTCCTTGGTTTAGTGCTACTACAACCACAATGCGCGTATACTCCGGGGTACAAGCCGCGAACTCCATCCCTTGATACGCCCATAGGGCTGTCGAAGAAGGCCCACCGTGAGTACTCGAAAAAGTAAAATATGCCGACCATCGCTCTCAACATAAAGTAAATGATGAAAATTAAAGGTGCTGGCTCCAGCAATTTAAAAACAGTACGATTGGCCCTCTTGAATATACCACTGGGGTTGCCGACTGTTCTAATGACTAGCTGGACGTATGTCTAACCGCCACAGTGACCCGACAACCGTGACCACTGCTTTCCCCCAAATGTTAACCCAACACCTCAACCCCTGTTGGGAAAGGTCGTAGCACGGGAAGAAGATAATCCTACACCGCATGCTCCTATATGACATAGTACGATTACATAGTGCCTCCGCGTCCCATTCCACGGGTCACCAATGTACTCGTTTTCAAGCTGACTACGGCATCTAGTCTACTAATGCATTATGCACAATGATATCATCATTCATCACATATTCACATCATCATTTGATATTAAGAAAATAAACACAACACACAAGTCATGATAATATGAGGATGGATAAGTTACGCATAACTCGCATGATGACATGACTAGTCTAGATACAATTTAATGAATGCCAAACAAGCCTTAACATAAGGCCAAACGTCCTATCCTCACTTACCTGTAGTGTACAAAGACTCACGCCTGGTACGGGTGAGATCCGGTGCGAGAAGCGTAAGATTTAGTGAACCTATCATGAGTGAATGGGGTTAGTATTTCACCACTTTGGGGTCAAAACTAACAAGATTTGATGACAAAATCATGTTTAGAATCCCAAAAGAAGGTCGCACGTCTGTTTTGGGTCCGTTCGGACGTAGAAATCACATTGGGAGTCTCTCGGGTGGGTCGGACAGCCCACCTGTCTTGACCCACCAGTCAGACCCACCGGTCATGACCGGCGGGCAGGTCGGACCACTAGTTAGGCCCGCCGATTGGCCCCGAGGGCCTGCCCTCTCAGGCGGGCCATTTGGCCCACTGGTCTTGGCGGGAAAATGCTATTTTTCCCCAAACCTTCCCCAACCTTTGGGGAATCAAATGGGGTTTTTCCAGACCATTCTTCACACATTCAAGGTCTCATAAGATGGTTCTAACCTAGATCTAGGTTAGATTAAGGAATGGAAGCCATCTTACCTTCTTTGCTCCAGAACTCGTTCAAAGACCCCAAAGTCACTTCAAATCACCAATACTCCTCTAACCGTGGAAACACTTCTTCAAATCCTTTAAAATCAACACATAAACCATCTATTAAACCTTAGATTTATCATCTCAAGGGGGATTTACGAGACCTCAAGAAACTCTACCAAAATCAAGGGTTTCATTTGGGTATGGTGAAAGTTTAAGGAACCTAGCCTTTGTTCACCTCTAAACGTAGATCTCGTATTGGAGATCATTCTTCCGGCGTCGGAATGGGAAGATCAAACCTCGGCACCGCTGAAATCCATCTCTTCATCCTCTTCCTTCCCTTTTCCTCTTCTTTCCCTTATTTTCTCTCTCCTCTTTACTCTTCTCACCAAACGCCTGAGTGTCATAAATGAGAAAAAAGAAAAACATAAAGATAGCTATTTATACTTTTTAAAACATCTTGTAACCTCATGGGTGGGTCACTCAGGTGGGCGGATGCGCCCACCTGTGACCGCCCACCTGAGGGCCGAAAATTGGTCACCAAGTGAGATTTTGATAGAATTTGACTCTCGGCACGAATCTCACTCTTGGCATAAGATATAATATACGTATGCACTTTAAGATACGGCTACATACCTGCTTTATCCGTACATGACCTTATGATATGTGCATGTACACGGCTTGGGTACACCCATCTCCTCTGGCACTGACTCGGACTTGTCTAGCCAACCGGTGTCAAAGTCACCCTTGCCATCATGGTCCATAAGGAACCCGCCTTAACCCTCTCCTGTTCAGGTCCTGCATGGTTAAACCGGGTCAACCGTGTAATCAGACCGGGTTTAAGAAGTAGGGTATTACAGTAGGTCTATATGACAAGAGGTGAAACACTACCAATTGAATGGTCTTTACGACTTTGGCACCTTTTTAACTTAGCTCTGATACCATTTGGAACCTGGATCGACGGAAGATCAGACTTAGGTAGCGAGGAAAGCAATTAGGCAACGAATTTGCCTTTTCCTATATTAGAGTTCAGCAAGGTTTATGGTTTCTTCGTTTAGAAGCTGGGAGAAGTAGGTAGGATCTTTAGAATAATAAGACAAATAAAATTTAATATAAGAAGAAGAAATATCTAATAAGTTATCTATCAAAACAAACTATTCTTTTAACTTTCTAATTGCAAACATAATACGTGAGAAATGAAATCATAAGAAAGACAAACTTACATATGAGTCTTTTGATTACAGACTTGGACACGAACACTTGTAGATAGCACACAAACTTCTTGTATTTTACAAAGTACTCTCAGACAAACTCTCATAAGACTCTTACTTACAGACATAAAGAAGAAAATTGTTAAGACTTAGTAATTTTGTGGTAAATTTTTGTGGTGTCTTCTGATGATGAAGAGTCCCCTTCTATAGATGGTGGACACCAAAGTTATCTTCAATTTGATTGGGAGATGATGATAGGCCTTGATGGAGATGGCATCGAATAGGCATCAGACCAACCTGATGTAACGTGTAAATAGCTAGGAGATAAGATGTTCACGTCACAGGTTTGGTATACTTAATAAGGTGTGGGGTTGCTGTCAGAAG
The DNA here is from genome assembly GCA_022985045.1 of Macadamia tetraphylla. NCBI lineage: Eukaryota > Viridiplantae > Streptophyta > Magnoliopsida > Proteales > Proteaceae > Macadamia > Macadamia tetraphylla. The sequence continues at coordinate 79,327,808 of CM040961.1, forward strand.
CTGATAAGCTTCGATCGAAAGTTATTTTGTTGGATAGTCCAGGTGTGTGACTGAAAATAACCCACGGAGAGATTTTCTGGTATTCCACGTGGGAGGGTCCACAGTTTTTCAGAAGAGTCTCAGTTAGGTGAATTATTAAAGTGTCCACCCATGACACTCATTATAGTGCGCTTATAGTGCTGCGTGACGTATACCAAGACGTCAGTCTGATTAGAGTGGCACTAGATGTGGATGCTTGACATCTGGGAAAAATCAGAATTGCGTGTCTGATTAACACGACACTGGGTCAAGGTGCAATGAGACCTCTTTTCCCACCTAATTTTTTTAGATGAGGCCTCTAGTAATCAGGCCATTGAGCTCATTGATTTCCGTCATCGGAAGGGAAAAGAGTGGATGAAGAGGATGATGATGTGGTAGGATTATCGGATTGAAGATTAAACCCGATAGCCATAAGAATACGGTTCTGGATCTACTCATTTGTTAGCAACGGAAGACGATGCCGAGCAGCTTGGAACATGTTGAAAAAGGGCGTCTGGTCTGTCGTTGAGGACGAAGGAGCTATAGGCAGATCTGACCCAATGCCTCGTTTAGGTACAAATCTTAAACTAGTTAATGACGAAATATCAAATTTATCCCACCATTTAATCGAAACGTGACGTTCGAAATGAGGAACGTAGTTCCATTCTTTGAATTCATCAGTAGTCTGTCATATGATATTTCCATTGAAGAATCCAAGTTACTTCGTATAAGATAAAAAAATTGGACGAAGAGAGCCCAGGAGTCTAAAGGTTGATTAAACTCTTTGAACTTGGTGACAGACTGCTGAAGAGCTATTGGGAGGAACTCTGATGGAGGTGGTCCCATGTGTAGAACCATTGTAGAAACCAGTTTGGCACACCTGATAAGGTACATTGAAATCGAAACTTCACGAACTAAGAATGGGTCTCATGATCATTCTGATATAAGAATATCATATCCTAAGCTTTGACATAATCTACATAATTGTATGACCTAAGTTTAAGGCCAGTGACTTAATGAAATTCTCATTTAAATGAGGACGAAGAACCCCATTCACGATCTCTTATGATGTGTAATATATTGAGCTTTGAATAAGCCTTGATATGAGCACTTCTATAGCAGTGCTGAATTTGAGCACTTTGAGTTTCCTCAAGTATTCTTTTATAGAAATACCGGGTCTTATCATCAGTAGATGGATGAAGATGGTCACGAAGGTAGATGGTTGTAATTTGAAGGAGTGTGATGGAGGTGGATAGTTTCAATGGGCATAACTGGGATAAATTTTGTTTCAATGAAGGGAGAGTTATTAACAGCCTTTAAGGTTATTACAGAAGATGAAAACTGGGATGAAATAGGAGTGGGATTCTCTTGAAGTTGCCTGAAAGAAGATGATAAGGCAATGTCTTTATTTGGTGAGGTAGGGATGATCGCCTTCTGCTTAAGAGCCCTGCAAGAATTCTCGGGTTAAGAAATTAGGAAAACTGTTAGATTCACTTTTAATAAATTCAATAGTAAAGTAAAAAACAAAGAGTAGCGACTGCCATCGAGCAAAGATCTATTTTGAAGCCAAATTCTTCACGACTTTCTCAAGGACAGCTTTAGTCGCTTTACAGTCTACTCGAACAAAAAATTATTGGTTAAGAATATCACTTTCAAATTTAGTTATACACAAAACGAGTGAAGGAATCTCCTTTTTTATTATTGAATACTTTTGTTAGGTAGAATTCCAAGTACCAGAAATAAAACGTACTAAAACTTCTTTGGGAAGATTAGGACATTTTTCTTCAAAATACCACTGTATCCGAATTCAGATACATCCGTCTCAATAATCTTAAAACAATTTGATCGTGTTAGACTTAAGCACGGAAGTTCTTTAGTTTTAAGTTTGATTTTTCGGACAGAGTCAGTATGTATAGTTGTCTATGGTTCAGACTGTTGTTTTAGCCTATACAAAGGTTTGGCGTCCTTTGCTAAACCCTTATAGAACTCAACAATATAATTTAGGCTACCAAGAAACCTTTGAAGTTGAGTCCTATCTGTTATCTCATCAGGAAATTTATTAATAAACTGAATAGCTCATTCTATGGGAATAGTGGAACCAAATAAAATGTAATGTCCCAAGAAGCGAACTTTAGTTTAAATTAAATTTATATTTTTTGTAGAGACAGTAAGTCCTGCTTCACGAATAATAGAGAATAATAGATTTAGATGCTTCTAATGTTGAGAAATGTCCTGAGAGTAAATAAGGACATCATCAATATACACAATTATAAATTGTGAATACTGATTAAAGATCTGATTCATTATATTTTGAAATTTAGATAGAGCATTCTTAAGACCAAAAGGCATAACATTCCATTCGTACTGGCCGAATGGGATAACAAAAGTTGTCTTATACCTGTCTTGTTCTGTAATCTGAATTTATCAATACCCAGATTTCATGTCAAACTTAGAGAATACGCAGGAGGCGTATAATCTATTGAGAAGATCCCTCTTATTAGGGATAGGGTACTGGATCAATTTAAGAACCTTATTTAAAGGTTTATAATTGATAACAAGTCTGGTCACCTCGTTCAATTTCAGCATTATTATTTACATAAAATGCAGTGCAACTCTAGGGAGATTTACTTGGTTTAATAAGACCTTTGGCAACGAGTTCATAAATCTCTTTTTGGTAAGTTTTCCACAAATGATTAGGCATTTGGGCTGCCTGAGCTTTTGTGGGAATTTGGTTATCGAAAAAATTATCTTCATAGGGAAGAGTAACAATAAGTGTTTTCCTACCAAAAAGCAGTAGGGATTTCAGAACAAACTTTCTTTTCAAGTTGAGCTTGAAAGTTTTCAACTCTAACTTGTAAGGTTGGGTCATCAATTTTATTTTGAATGCTCTTTTGTTGGATTTCAGTTGATAAATAGCATATGATTTTTCTTTGGACTGAATTTGAATCCAGATTTCATTCACCGTATGTCCTTTGGGGATTCGATGAAATGAAAGGTTATAGGGTGATTATTAACCACCGAATGAAGACCAACTATATCAATATGTAAATGATACAACTGGGATAAGAATGGAGTACCAAGAATAACTAATTGAGAAAGTCTTTTACAATTATAAAAGGAGTCTTCAGGCAGTGTCCATTATTACAGATAGAAATAGATGGGAACTTATACTCAACCTGCATTCTATATCCGTCAGCCAATTTCTGAGTGGTCTTCTCAAAGTATTACAAAGGTACGAGTCATTCGTTAATACAATTAATGTCTGTCTGAATCTATTAAGGCGATAGTTTTTAGGCTAAACTCTCGATTGATAACGATGTCAATCATTATATACCATTGATGAGTTTGAACTTGTTGAATAGTCAAGACCACTGTTAGTTAAAACGGGAACGAAAAAAAAATAGAGACGTAGGGTACGTGTTTTAAACAGATAAAAACGGTGAACGGTACGGTCAAAAAAAGGTAAAAAAAAAAAGAAAATGTCAAACGGACGGAAATGAACGGTACCAGTATTAAACGGGTAGTTTTCAAAAAAACGAAACCAAAAAAAGGGCAATATATCATCATGTAATTTGAGAGATTATTGCCTATATACCTGCATCTAATGTTCTAAACTACATCAACATCAAACATTCATGCATATATTATCCAAAATATAGCATCCAATGTAAATTCCAAATTAAAACTTAATACACCATATCAAAAAAGACATGTCCAAAATATATATAAAAAAAAAAATCCATCCATCCATATCATCCAAGATGTCTAAAGAACTCAATATCATTATAACAGGTCCAAAGATCAATGATAATAAAAAAAAAGAGATGCTAGCTTATAAAGAATAAAAATCAATGAAACATGCTTTTCCTACTTCAGAGTTAGAAGAGCTTGGATAAAGTTCTACCTAAAAAAAAAAAGAGAGAGAGAGAGAGAAGAAAGAAAAAACTCAAAGAAAACTAAAGGATCCCGAACCAAAATATCTGAAATAATTTTGCTTCCTTTCCCCTTTGATTATAGGATTTCTATAGTCGGCCATCTCCGTGATTTAAAACCTTGAAATAACCAAATTACGGAAGATGGGAATGGTGTCTTAGTCGGGCTCGGGCTGTGTTGTCCCATAATTTTCGTAAGGTTACGAAAAGAAATGCGAGCGAGAGAGGGAGGGACGAAGAAAAAGATGTAAGGTCTTTAGCACCAGCAGCAGCAGTTGGCAGCTCTCCTCTCTGTTGTCCTCCCCAAAGACAACTCCTCCTCTTCACAACAAAATATATAAAAGAGATGCTACTATATTTGCTATTGCTACTGTAGATGCTCGAGCCCGACTTCCGACGACCTGCTCTTCTTCTTTTCTTGACTTCCGACGACTTTCGACTACTTGCTCTTCTTCTTTTCTCTGAGTTTTCTTCGATTGACCAACGAAGAAGAAGGGTTCAGACTTCAGAGGAAAACGAACCCAATTTTCTTTAGTTTTTTTACCAACAGAGAAGAAGGGAGAGATGGAGGGAGTCACGGACTCACGGGACTACGGCTACGGGATGTGATTTCAGAATTAGGGATTTGGGGAAGAAAATGAATGGAAGGGTTTTGACGTTTTCTTTAGTTTTGGGTTTTTTTTTGTTAAATAGTATGACAAAATTCCTATTTTTCCCTTACAAAACGTATACGCGTTTTAAACGTGCGTTTAAAACGCGTTTTAAACTTTTTATACTGCCGTTCCCCTTTTTTTCCGCATTGTATAGAAGCATATGGTAAAACGCGTCTTAAACGGCAAAAAAACGTAAACGCGTTTTAACTAACAAGGGTCAAGACTTGAGCGCCTTTTGAAAAATCTACAGCAGTAGTTGCAGAGATACTAGCTACTGTATTTTGAGTTGCTAATAGGTCCTTGAAGGAAGCTTCTTCTTCGAGGTCTGACTCAATCAATTGTCGTTCATTATAAAGTTCAAGAATCTGAATTCGCTATATAAGATTCTTAACTTCAGTTTTAACTTCATTGAGATCTTTTTGGAGTTCCTAAATAGTGGGTTCCGGGGTTTGAGAAGTAGCCTTAACTCGATTGATTATAGTTTTAAAGTTATAATTTTGAACCACAGGTTTAATGGCAGGAACAGGACTAGACCTAGTTGTATCCTTGACTAAGGTAATATATTCATGCAAGAGTTGGGCCTTAGTCGTTGGATCAGTGACTTGATCAATTACCTTTAGGAGGAATGACTCTTCGGTTTAAAGAACCATCAAACCATTTTCCTTAAGCATAGGCTGATAAGGATCACAACTACAATGAGGAGTTTGAGATTTAGACTCGGAAGAATCACTGTCGAACTCAAGTTGAGCAATCTCTTGATCTAAGTCAGACTCAGTGTTAGACTCTGGGTTGGACGAGCTATAGAGTAAGACCTTCTCAAGATTTTGCTTCTAAGGGTTATCAATTTCTAAAGCATTGATCCGAGCCTTAGTTTGACAATTATTCTTATAGTGTCCTACTTGTCTATACTTATAGCAAGGAAGGTTTATTAGAAGGAAAAGTGTTTTGAGTACGAGATTTTGAAAAGCGTTTCTTGAAGAAGCGCTTAGGTTTAGATTTGTATTACTTAGCCTGATATTTAGGCTTAGAAAACCTAGAGAGCTTTCTATGAGTCTTCTTAGATCCTGGAAGACGAATCTTTTTGAATCCAAATTGTTCATAGAAATCTCTAAGTTCTCAGAATCCAACATGTTTTTCTTTAGACAGTTGTTTCTTTAGCTTGAGTTCTGTGCAGAGTTGAAGACCTTCAATGCATACTTCAGCAGTTAATTCCCCATAGGTATATTGTTTGAAGAGAATAGTGCCATTATGCTTTGCCTTAAGTCTATACCTGACATTTTGAGCAAATAAGGGAGGTAAACTAGAGATGAATTTCTCTTTCCATAAGTCATCCCTAGTGAAGACTTTTACAAAAAAGACGTCTCTATACCATCTATAATGAGATAGTGTAGGACAGTGGATATTCATAAGTTGTTTTCTTGTTCGATCAACTAAGATTTCAGCTGGTCCAACAAAATGAAGAGTTATAGTATAAACCAAGGTGTTAACTGTATCTTCTTGATTTACATAAATAGTTCGCTGGGCAAAATTACTATCAGCGAGTTGTTCAGTTTGTTGTTGCGGAACACTGGTCGTAACATTTATGATTTGGTGTCTAACGTCTTCAGACAGATAAAAATCCCACCAACTGCGAAGTGGCCATAGAATTCGATTGCTATCATTTTAGCAACATTAGAATCAGAAGCTTGATTTAGTTTAGCCGCTATGGCATACATAAGTATTTTTTTAAGGAGATTGATGATTTGGTATTTCAGATAAACTATCAATATTTCACTCCATAATTGTATTACCATCAACTGAAAAAATTGGCTTGTTCTCCTTAGACTTAAAATTGGAGATCTACAGGAGAGGGCCGAGGGTAATAGTAATTTGTAGGAGCGATAGGCATAACTTTGTGAGCTTTCCTCATCACTTGATTTAGTTGAGGAATAGGCTCAAGAACTACTGCCTGTTGAGGTAGCATGGACTGGAATTCTTTCTTTGCTATTTTAATTTTAGAATCAGAAGGTTCTGCTAGAGAAAGAGTCATAGCTTGTTTTTCTTTATCCTTAGAAACCTGAAGTTGACCGAGACGAGTAACAATTTCATCAAGAATGGTGGACTATTGGGATATCCAAATTTAGAGGAGGTTTAAAAAGGACAGACTGGTTGCTTCTAGGTTGAGAAGCAGTGGCTGATTTTGATTGCTTCTAGGTTGAGAAACAAAGGTTGGCCAAATTGCTTTATGGGTATGCTCAATTTTAGCATGGAAGGTAGACGGAGTAGAGGCCTTTAAGGAGTCTACAATTGTCTTAATATGATTAGTTTGGCTTCCTATGGACTGAAGACATAAATTAGTATAGTTGTTTTGTTCAACAACTGGACTAAGATGAGATTCAGTTAATTAAGATGAAGCTTTATTGGATGTTTTGAGAGGAATAACCATCTGATTTGTACCTATTTTTAAGGCTTGAAAAGGGGGATGAACATACTCAATTTCTTTTCCTTCTTTAGTGACATATGTGGTTGATACCTTCTTTATGACATTCACCTGTGGAGGATTAGGTGATTTCTCCATAAGGTATATTTTTAACCATTGAAAGAATGGGAGATTTATTTCATGAATATCCATATGAGAAACCCATTTTTCATGAAGCCCTTGCCGCTAAGAATTGGAATAGTATTCTTAAAAAATCTGATGTTTTTCAGCATTCCTAACGGACCTGTATTCCTGAATAAGGAATCTCTTATTGATTTAAAATTTGGGTTCTTCGATGATATGAAGCATATAAATACCGGTGCTTGCATATCAGAAAGTGTTGGTGAAGAGGACCCATTTTCCTTGTCAATAGGAGCAAGAGGAGGTTGATTATTAGCCTGAGATTATTCTTTTTGAATCAGACCATAGACAGGTTGATTAACCTGAGAAGGTGTACGATTTGTACCCTGAAGATTGATTATTCCATCTAAATTCTCATTCTGAACTTTAGATGTAGAAGCATGAGAGGGTGCTCGAAATGTTGGATATTCGAGAAAGAAGAAACCATAGAAGAAGTAGATCTACAAGAATTGTTGAGTCTACGATCAAACATGATTTCTACATCACCAGATAGGAGTTGAGTGATGCAAGATGGAGAAGTCCTAATGGGTGGCTGAGGTTGAGCCACAGAGGTTAGAGTCCAAGAGTTAAGAAGATTAATTTTCGACTATCTAATACACTAGGGTACAAAAACTTGAGACCAGTTAGAATTAGCCTGGAAACAAACAGTTTGACCATGAGGATCTATAACCTTAGCATTTGGGGTGACGGTAGTCATTACCTTGTAATAGATATGATAAATTATTGTGAGATTTTGAGTTCCTGGAGCTATATTGTATCCATACGTTTTTAAGGAAATAACAACACCATTAAGAATATTTTTGTCACACCCCGTTCACCCTGAACCGGAGCGGTGACCGAGTTAACACCGGTTAACACAAACCTGCCAGGATCATCAGATACTGTATTCCACCACAGCATACACACACTAATATCAATTCATCAGATCAGCGGAAGACTAAGTTTTACCTGTAAATAATTCCCATATACTTGATACCCAAATGATGATACCATAATTATATACATTTGGGCCCGAAGGCATGATATATACACAAAAAGAATAAAGTTCAAATATCAAGTATATCGAAATCATCAAAATCATCGTAGTACACTCGGCTCGGTCTCAAAGTGGAGCTTAGCTCGGCATCAAGGTTGTGCCCACTGGCATCACATGAAGAGCCAGCTCGGCCTCGGTAGTGGAGCTTAGCACGACCTCGAGCTGCTGTCAGCACAGCTCTCTCAGCGATCTCGCCGTGCTCAAACTCCTCGAGGTCCACAGTCCTCTTGAAACTTCATGGACCCACCCCATGCTCCTCGGATGAATGACACGCAAAATCATCTAAAAGGGGTGTACCGTGGGATGAGCTCACTAGCTCGATAAGTAGAGAGGTGGACCATACACAGCAGTCCACACATCACAACACATCATATGCACTACATGCCATGCAATTCATTTTAAATCACATACACCTAATCAACATTACTAAGTCTTTGGTTTTAGTGCTACTACAACCACGGTCTTGGCGTATACTCAGTGCGAGCCATGAACTCCCTCCGCGATCGCCCATAGATGTTGGAGAAGGCCCACGTGAGTACTCGGAAAAATAAAGACAATGCCGTCCACGGCTCTCAGCAAATGTAAATAAATGAAATAGTCTTGACTCGGCAATTTAAAAGCGATCTGATTGGCCCTCTTGAATGTACCACGGAGTTGCTGTCCTACATGACTCACGGCGTAATGCCTAACGCACAGTGTCCAGACAACGCGACCCTGCTTCCCCAAATGGTAACCCAACACCTAACCCCTGTTGGGAAGATGTAGCAGGATGGTGAGAATCCTAATACCGCATGCTCCTATGTATCTGTGCATAGTGCCTCCGTGTCCCATACCACGGGCCACCAATGCATTCGTTTCCAAGCCGACAACGGCATCTAATCTAACAATGCATTATGCACCATGATGTCCACATTCAACATATAAACATCTCATTCAATTGACATTTGAAAAGTAAACACAGCATATATGCACATCAAAGTGTGAAATGACTAATCTATATAGCATATTCATGATGACATGACTAAATTAGATATAGTTATATGAATGCCAAACAAATGCCTTGAAACAAGGCCAACGTCCTCTCCACTTACATGGCGTACAAGGATTCCCGTTATGCGGTGAGATCGGGCGAATCGGGTATGATTTGGTGAACCTAACATAATTGGCGGGTTAGTACTTCACCATTTTAGAATCAAAATTAATGAAATCCGACTTCAAAATCGTGTTTAGAACGTCGAAAGAAGGTCACACGTCCGATTTGGGCTCGATTGGACATAAGGGTCACCTTCGGGGCCACAGTTGGAGTCGAGAGGTGGCTCTACCCACGTCCTACCCCGGTTTGGCGAGGACCCCGTCCTCTCGGTGGGTACTCTCGGGTAGGGACCCAGGTTGTACCTGATTTTGGCAAAAAAACCCCAGTTTCTTCTCAACTCCCTCCATTCCTTGGGGACCCAAATGGGGCTTTTCTCAACCCATTCTTCACACCTTTAAAGTCCTATAGGATGGTTCTAGCTTAGATCTAAGTTAGATTCAAGTGAGGGAACCATCTTACCTTTTGCTCAAGAATGACTTCAAACCCTTCAAAAACACTTCCAACTCACAATGCTCCTTCTACCTTGTCAATATCTCTTCAAATCCTTCAAGATCAACACATAAATCATCTATTAAACCTTAGATTCATCATTTCAAAGGGTGTTTACAAGATCTTAAGAAACCATACTCGAATCAAGGGTTTAAAGCTTGGGTATGGCGAATGTTCATAAAACCCAACTTTTCTTACCTCCAACTGTAGATCTAGAGTTGAAGATTACTCTCCCGGCACCGGAGTGGCAAGATCGAGCTTCGGCGCCACTGAAATCCTTCCTTTCTTCCTCTTCCTTCTTCTTCCCTTTCTTTTCTCTCTCCTCTTTACTTTTCTCACCAAACGTACGAGGGTAATAAATGGAAAGAAAAGAAATCATAAAGCCTTATATACTATTCCTAATTAAGTGAATAGTGTTGGATGGGTCACTCAGGTGGGTGGGTGTACCCACCTGTTATACCCACCTGAGAGCTAAGACTTGGGATTTTGACCGGGTTCGGACCTCGGCTCGAACCCCACCCCAGGCATACGATGTAGCATACGTACATACCTTAAAAATACGGATATAATACCTGTTTTATCCGTACATAGCCTTATGGTAGGTGCACGTACAAGGTTTGGGCACTCCCGTCTCTTCTGGCACTGGCTCGGACTTGTCCGCCAGCCGGTGTTTAAGGTCACCCGTGCCATCATAGCCCATAAGGAACCCGCTCTAATATCCTCTGGCTCGGTTCCTGCATAGTTAAACCGGTTCAACCACGAAATCAGACCGGGTTTAAGAAGCGGGGCATTACAATTTTAATCTATTAAGGACATGGTAGATTGGGTCTGCACTGAAAATAAACTGATCCTTCACAGAGACTGGTTTCCACTAAACCCATTAGGATTTATTAAATTCAAGCATTCTAGTATCTCTAATAGCAGCAAAAATCGCACTATTTAATCCTAGCAGTGTTAAGGGTTTCAAAGCAACTTGGACTAATCCGATGTGAATAAACTTAAATCCACGCTCTCTATACCTCTGCAATTAAGAACTAGTCAGGAGTTGAATTTGTTCTTGGTGCTTTCACTAGTTTTTATGATATAGTCACTATGAAAAGCAAAAGTTCCTTTATGATATACCTCAGATTTAGGTATTCTGGGAATGATATAATTGTTAATGGCAGCTTCTAAGTTTATGAAACCACTTCTTCAGAATTATGGACTGAATCATTAGTCCTTCCACTTGTGCTAACCTCAGAAGATGATGATTTTCTCGAGCTGGACATAAAGTATGAAGCCATAGTTTAGATGTTCGAGTCAATAAAGATTTCGGTCAATATATCCTACTGTCAATACTGTCTACTGTCAATACTATTACTGTAATACCCCGCTTCTTAAACCCGATCTGATTTCGGGGTTGAACCGATTTAACCATGCAGGAACCGAGCCAGAGGAAGTTAGAACGGGTTCCTTATGGGCTATGATGGCAAGGGTGACCTTAAACACCGGCTGGCCCGACAAGTCCGAGCATGCTGAAGAGAGGAGTGCCCAAGCCGTGTACATGCACCTATCATAAGGCCATGTACGGATAAAGCAGGTATTATAGCCGTATTTCAAGGTATATACGTATGTTACATCGTATGCCAGGGGTGGGGTTCATGCCGAGGCCCGAACTGGGTCAAAATCCCAAGTTTTGGCCCTCAGGTGGGCAGACAGGTGGGTGCACCCACCCACCTGAGTGACCCATCCATGTGCACTATTCACTTATTTAGGAATTATATATATAGCTTTATGTTTTTTCTTTTCTTTCCATTTATGTCACCCGTACGTCGGTGAGGATAGTAAAGAGGAGAGAGAAAAGAAAGGGAAGAAGAAAGGAAGAGAAGGAAGAGGAAAAAGAGGAGGATTTCAGCGGCGCCGAAGCTTGATCTTCCCATTCCGGCGCCGGAAGAGTGATCTTCAATTCTAGATCTACAGTTAGAGGTAAGCAAAGTTGGGTTTTGTGAACATTCACCATACCCAAGCTTTAAACCCTTGATTCGAGTATGATTTCTTGAGATCTTGTAAATCCCCTTTGAAATGATGAATCTAAGGTTTAATAGATGATTTATGTGTTGATCTTGAAGGATTTGAAGAGATATTGACAAGGTGGAAGAAGCATTGTGGGTTTGAAGTGATTTGGAGGGTTTGAGGTTGTTCTTGAGCAAAGAAGGTAAGATGGTTTCCCATCACTTGAATCTAACCTAGATCTAGGTTAGAACCATCCTATAGGACCTTGAAGGTGTGAAGAATGGGTTGGAAAAAACCCCATTTGAATCCCCAAAGAATGGAGAAAGTTGAGAAGAAACAGGGTGTTTTTCGCCAAGACCGGTGGGCCCCTACCCGCCAGTGGGCACCCACCTGAGAAGGCAGGGGGGCCTTCGGGCCCAACCGACGGGCCCAACCGGTGGGCCAACTGGCGGGCCATCCTACCCGCCGGTCCTAGAGGGCCCCGCCCAACCAGGGTACAACCTGGTCATACCGGTGGGCCCCTACCGCGTCCCAACGTGGTAGGACCGTGGGCACGCCACTGTCGACTCCACCCGTGTGGCCCCGAGGGTGATCCTTATATCCGATTGGACCCAAATCAGACGTGTGACCTTCTTTTGACGTTCTAAACATGATTTTATCATCGGATCGTGTTAATTTTGATTCTAAAATGGTGAAGTACTAACCCCGCTCAATTATGTTAGGTTCACCAAATCCTACCCGATTCGCACCGGATCTCACCCGTACCGAGCGAGAATCCTTGTACGCTACAAGTAAGTGGGGAGAGGACGTTTGACCTTGTTTCAAGGCATTATTTGACATTCATTTAATTATATCTAGTCTAGTCATGCCATAATAAATATGCTATGTAGATTAGTCATTCCACACATTGATGTGCATATGTGCTATGTTTACTTTCCAAATACCAATTGAATGAGATGTTTATATGTTGGATGTGGACATCATGGTGCATGTTGCATTGATAGACTAGATGCCATAGTCGGCTTGGAAACGAATGCATTGGTGGCCCGTGGAATGGGACACGGAGGCACTATACAGTCGTACTATTGTCATATAGGAGCATGCGGTATTAGGATTTTCACCATCCCGATACCCTTCCCAACGGGTTAAGGTGTTGGGTTATCATTTGGGGAAACAGGTCGTCGTGTCACCGTGGCGGTTAGATATAACGCCCGACGGGTCATGTAGGACATCGGCAACCGTGGTACATTCAAGAGGGCCAATCGATCGCTTTTAAATTGCCGAGTCAAGACTTTATTTTCACATTTACATTTGTGAGAGCCGTGGACGCATTGTCTTTACTTTTCCGAGTACTCACGGTGGGCCTTCTCCGAACTCTATGGGCGATCAGGATGGAGTTCGCTCTGCATCCAAGTATACGCAGACCGTGGTTGTAGTAACACTAAAACCAAGGACTTAATAATGTTGTTTAGGTGGATGTGATTTAAAATGTATAGCATGGCATGTAGTCATATGATGTGTTGTGATGTGGACTCAGATGGTCCATCTTACCACTTATCGAGCTAGTGAGCTCATCCCATGTATACACCCTTTTAGATGATTTTTGAGTCATACATCCGAGGAGATGGGTGGGTCCACATGAAGTTTCAAGAGGACTGTGACTCGAGAGTTAGAGCACGACATCGCTCATGCGAGAGCGTCAGGACAACAGCTCGAGGTCGACTGAGCTCCACTGTGAGGCCGAATGAGCTCTAGCCTTGATCATAGAATTATTCGCCAATCAATTTTTCCAATTTTATCAAAATTCGGATCAATCCAATTAAAAATAAAATTCTTTAAAATTGTGACTTTTTCCAAAATGAATATAAATCGAATAATTGGACGAATCCAATTAAACCAATTATTCGGTCCATTTAAACATTATTTAAAAAAAACCAAAATAAAAAAAAAAAATAAAAAACAATTTTTTTAAAAAACCCCAATAAGATTTTTGACCGAATCTTAAATTAATCGTCGAATTATTCTGAATAATTCTCCGTCCGAATAATTTCCGAATCCGAATTTGCTAACTATGGCCTTGATACCGAGCCAAGCTGTGTACTCTGATTGTTTTGGTGGATTTCCTTATGTACTTGATATTTGAATTTTATTCTTTTTGTGTAATTATCATGCCTTCGGGCCAAATGTATATAATTATTATATCACAATTCGGTATCAAGTATTATGGATTATTCAGGGAAAACTTAGTCTTTCACGATCCGAGGAGTTTATATTAGTTGTGTGTATGATGTGGTGGAATACAGTATCCGATGATCCTGGCAGGTTTGGGTTAACCGGTGTTAACTCGGTCACTGGCCAGGTTCGGTGTGAACGGGGTGTGACAATTACTCCTTCAAATGCCTATCCATGACAACATAGCTGAGTACGACTTGGGTATAGGTTGATACGACTTGGGTGTAGGTCTATATGACAAGAGGTGAAACACTACCAATTAAATGGTCTTTACGACTTTGACACCTTTTCAACTTGGCTCTGATATCATTTGGAACTTGAATTGAGAGGGAGATCGCTCTGATTAACATTTTTAATCAGGTGTTAACCTAATAATTTCATGGTAATACATTATATCTTTTAGAACGATTTTATAGAAAAAGAAAACTTCAGTGGTGGACGCATAACTGAGCCATTTCCTCAAATTACACGTAAATAATATAATCATGAAAGGTATTAATTTCAAAAATTTCTTCTATTTTATAAATTTTAATATTTTATTTTCTTTTCCTCTAAATTTCCTTGCAATTAAACAAAACCAATAAGATCTTCGAGAATTGTTGATGACTTTGAAGTCGCAAGTCATAGCTTGCAAGAGTGAGGAAATTCTTGGTCTACATAATACATATGGATGGACACATATATGTTCATTGTTCTTCCAAAAAATTATAAATTTTAAGTGTTCGTATTTAATAATGATATGGTGTCCTTGTAGATTATGTTGTACATATCTCATACCACTGTTTTGTTTTTATTATTTTTTATCAATGAGCCGTAGAAACAACACTTCCTAATAATACCACTTTGAGGGTTGCAATTATGGAAACAAAAAAGATGTAAAATTTATCAAAGGGGAAGTTCTCTATGAACCTATAACATTTTTTACACACTTCTCCTTTATTGTCGAAGCTTCTCTTCAACTATGGTGATGAGATTATCTAAATTTATTATTGCTGAATGTGACTAAGGAAGTATTAGGACTTTGTCCAATAAGGTGGGGTTGGGGGAGAATTAAATTCAAGGGATTATGCCTTAATTGCATGGCTAAGGGGATTGGAATTTTTAGGGTAGTGACTTACATGGCTAGATTTGAAAGGGGGGGATCGCAAGGAACACTATACATAGTCAAATTCTTCTCGAAGATCAAGGAATTGAGTTGAGTCTAAATATAACTGTTTAGTATTCTTAATTTGGTATTGGCCTATTTCGTTGTAATTCATATATCTTGTAGAACGGCTTAAATGAATAAAACCTCGATGGTGGACTCCATGATCTCTCTCTCTCTCTCTCTCTCGAAAAGAGAGATAAAGAGTATTGATGTGGCAAGAATATTGAAGAATCATTAAGAGTTGATGACTTCTTAATTATGGATGATTGCGAGTTGTTTAAAGTGCGCACCTGGTCTCTCTAGGTCTAATCCATGCTTGGAAATTATGAATTTCCACATTTCCAAGCTAAAAAAAGTTTTCCTTCACTTATAGCGAAGGAAGAATTCCTTCTCCATAGATATGACCTCTTGATTATGGATGTTTGTGAATAAGTAGTTTGAAAGTGCTCGCTCTTTTTGGATCTAAGCCAGGTACGAAATTAATGAATCCCTAAATTGTCAATCTTTGAAAGTTTTTCTTCACCCGTAGTAAAGTAAGAATTCCTTCTCCACTGGTGAAATAACTTTGTGATTTGATTCTTGGTTCATCTTTAGACTCTCATCCCTATTGACGAAGTCAAAACTATCATCCTCTTTGGTTAGTTTGATAGTACTGATGACCTTAGTGAATGAATTCTTTTCTAATCTATCATAAGCTAAGATAACGAAAATGTTTCCGTAGTTGAGTAAGGGTGTCAATCGATTCGGTTTTGGTTATTCGGTTTAGTTTCGATTCGATTCTAAATGATGATAATGTGTACCATAACTGAATCGAGAATCAACTCGGTTCTGTATTTAGATACTCAAACCGATTCAATTTGGCTCGGTTCGATTTTGATTCCGATTTCAATTCGGTTTTGATATGCAGTTTTAATTCGATTTTATACCTCGGTTTTAATTCGGTTATGAAAACGGTTCCACTTTTGAACCATGACTGTGATGGACCAATGACCATAATGGGTTCAAGTTATGGGCCTTATGGCCATTGCTAACTCCAAAATTATCTTAGCTTGTAATTATGTGATGATAAGTTGCAAAAACACTTACCACATATAAAAAATAAAAAAAGAGCTTGCAAAAAACACTCTTGAATGATAAGAGCAATTTGGTTTGGTTTCGGTTCGAACCAATGGTTCTGATACACTAAACAGAAACCAAGCCAAACCGAATAACATGCTCACATATTCAAACCGAATAAATTTGATTTGGTTTTGATCCGATTAATTTGGCTTGGTTTCGATTTGAAATTGACACCCTTAGTTTCAAGATGATTTTCCAAATCAAATACTAGGTAAGCATAGGTAATATGGTATTGTTTTGTTAAATCCTTGTAGATTATGTGGTAAATAACTTTTTTTTAAGGTAAGGCTGGCCATTGTTATATGAGTCCTAATCCCTTCCTTGTTCCAAGTCTTACATACGGAACCTGCATTTGGATTTCCAGGTTTTTGATAGAAATGAAAAGCGTTGAACTTGAACTTGAACTTGAACTTGAATTTAAACTTGGAAAGTTGTCCTTGTCCTTGTCCTTGTCCTTTCTATCTCTTAGTCTTTGAATTTGAATGAAAAATTGGAAAGTACGAACCATAGAAGCTGGAGAGAAATTGAAGAAGGAAATGGAAATGTTGGAGAAGTTTCATCTTCTAATTAAGACAATTCCATTAATTAATTAGTATTCAGTCACACCTCACCTGCTTGCCGGCGCTATAGGCTATGCCTATATCAAGCAATCTCTTTGCTCAATTTCTTTGCAGTTTCATAGAGGGGGCTTCCAACTCATGAAACATAGACTATGCTTTTTTATTTTTTTATTCTAACTTTTGGTTACATTTGAATGTCCGATGGTCTATACGTTACCTGCTTATATATTTTTATATGTCAAGTCAATAATAGATAATCGAAATAATATATTTAGGAAAGAGAGACAAGAAAACGAAAAGACTATGATAAAGAAATATTAGGGTTTAAAACTTGAAATCGAGATTGAGATCGGTCTTAATTGATTTTGATCCAATTTGGATTGTAATTGGTATGAGTCGCCTTCAAATTTTAAACCTAATGGATCAAGTTTCCCTTCATCATGGGCAGTGATACCATGGAAAACAGATAAAAGAAAATTTTGGTCAAAAATTATTTATCTTTTAAAAAATAAGTGTTTCTTAGTTATAAGACCTTATGTCCACACATAGAGGGTGGCGTAGTGATATCCTTAAAAAAAAAAAAAAACCCATATCATGTCCACGAATGCTTCCTCATTGGTTTTTTTTTTTTTTTTGTGTGTGTGTGTGTATAATGTACAATTAATGTGTCATCGGTAGGGCCTTAACCTCAGAGATCTCTAAAATCTAAATTAACATAACAAAGCCTACTTTTTATGTCCTTAGAACATGATTTGAACTCTCAAACAGGAAAGTATCACCTCTAACATTAAATAATGTAAGGGGGTGAGCTTGTTAGCACGCCCAAACCCCAACGGCTAAAGTTTTATGTAATGTATGATTTTTTTTATTTTTTTTTAATTCAATTTTATGGGTCGATTGACCATTACATAATATGAGGTTGAGTACGTATTCATAGATGAGCCAATGGTCAAAGCCATACTAATTGAAAAACAAAGAAATTGATACAAATGAAGCACCATTGTGCGCACTTAAGAAGTGTTGATCAGAGTGATCAACCCTCAGATAATTACTCCACTAAACAGTGAAAGCCGTCAAAACAAGACCCAAGTGTACTTAGAGCATGACTTGAGCTCTCATAGATGAAAGTATCACCCTAACATTAAACAATGTAAGGGGTGAGTTGGCCAGTTGGTCCGGTCTCACTTTACAGTTTACACCCTTAGTTTTGTAACCAGTCTATGCATCCTTTACACTCTTTAATTTATTATTAAAACAAGGGAATAACTATCACCAATTTTCTTTTTTGCATCCTTTACATTGATCGTCACTTCTTTTGGATCATACATATTTCTTTTCTCATATAAAATGAAAGAAAAAACTTTCCCGCATTATTGTTTGCAATTTCTCTTTTTCTTCTTCTTCTTCTTTTTTTTTTTTTAAGAGGAAAAGAACATAACTTGTGCGGCCTTGCACCCAGATATAGAGGGTGGCGAATGGCGTCTTATCCTTGTGAAACCCAAAAAACCCAACCCTCTTTGATGCCTATGTGCATCCTCCTCATTGGTCCTGGCACATGGTTAGTGACGAGAGAGCGTTCATTCCTCTTTTTTCAAAGCAGCCTTTGGTGTGGCTTGTATATTCCTACATTGTCAATGTGAAAACACTCTCCCTAAAAGGAAAAATGCTTGTTTTAGAAAAGTAATAAGGAAAAGATCTCCATGATGCTATTGTGGGAATAAAACCAAATGAACTTCTTGTGATATCTTATATTGACGTCGAGGGAAATCTTTGCCCAAACAATAAAACAACAAAATATAATGTGCCTCTCTTGTTCTCGGATTACCATTACTATCCTAAAATTAATTGCCAATGAAATTGTGGAAACCAACTTGATAAAGAACTAACTTGTAATGGCCAGAAGCAAGGAAAAATAATTAAAGGATCATCCTCAACAAATCCTCAAACTATACTATGAAGACTCAACAATGGTGACATAAAAAGAAAATTAGGCAGGCTTGTCTATGACCTTGTGGAAACTTACAAAGGAATAAGTGCCCTAAATTCTTTTTGAAATTTTGGGTTATGCCATATAAATTGACTTTTATTTTGTTTGACTAGTAAACTAACCCACCGAAAGTGATCCATCTTCTATTTGGAAATTTTCTCATGAATTGAAGTCAGATTCAATATGATGTAAACAGTAGTCTATTTCTAGCAATTAACTTATCTGTGGAAGCTTGCATGTTGGGTCTGTTTTTCAGATAGTAGTTTTGGTTATTTCTCTGCAAGTAAACTTGCTCTTCTGCGATATTTCCTTTATTAGTGTTTAAATACACTTCTATAAGTGTATTTAGAACTTTACATTTTCTTCAAATTTTTCCCAAATGTATTCTTAAAAATCTTTCAAGTGGGGGTATAAAGGACTTTTTATTAATTTAAAAATTACTTATCATTATGTCATTATCAAAAATAATTATTGTCATGTGAAATGACTGTATTTGTCTATTTGATACCTTTAGGGGTATAAGGTATTAATAATAATCTTTTGCACCAATTAGTAATAACCTCTTGTATAGTTTTGGTATCAAATGGAGGTATTGTGGAATTAGCTAATTTCATCGATTCTGAACCAAACCATAGTCATTTGTAGGGGTATCAATCCCAAGACAACACTAGTTAGACCGACCGGCCCGATCTGCATCAATAATTAAACGTGTCGAGCTCAGACTTGATCCATTTATAAACATGTAGTATATGGGCAATCGGCCGCCTGACACGTTTATAAGCCCGACTCAACCCAACACATTCAGTCCGATCATTTATATTTATATTTTGATTTTTTTTTATTTATAGAATAAAGTATATATGTAATTAAGTGTAATTTCTTTTTAAAATTATTGATGATTTAATAAAATATATTAAAGTTTTTTAAATCTAGGACAATTAAAGATCGTTTAAGAATTTATTAGTACATTACCCCCATTTAACACCCAATTATAATCTGATTAAGAGAAGATCAATTACAACTTGAAACTCGATCGAATCTAATACAAGACCAACTAATCAACTCATTCCTTAAATGGATAAATCACAGTCCAAAGGTATAGCCTTACCGAAAAGAACCGGCCGGTTGATTGACATCCTGTACTCTTTTCTTTTTTTTGGTAAAAATTGTCATCCGTATTCCGTAGTCGTTTGTGGAAAAAAATAGCAAATGAGTTGGGGAGCCACCGTATGAGGTGTGACAAATCAAACCTTCCCTCTCCTCGGGAAAAAAACATATATATAAAGGAAGAACGGAAGGTTCAGATTCTAACCCACCCGCCCGCCCTGGCTCCCTCGTTTTGCTCCCTCCTGCTTATTCCGATTGTTCCTTCGGCCGCCCAATTAGTATGGTTTGGCCGGAGAAATTTGTTTCCACCGCCGTTGTGTTTGTTCTTCTGTTATTTCTATTCTCGGTCACATCTTCAGCGAAAGATCCCCAAAACTACTATAATTTCAGCATCTTCAATTCATCCCAGCAACTATTTAGTGAGTTAGGTGATGCATCCATCAATAAAGAAGCCCTTCAGTTAACACCCGACACTAGAAACGGGGCTTTCAACCTCTCAAACAAGTCCGGGCGCGTCATGATCCTTGAACCCTTCAAGCTCTGGGAAGAGTCTTCTTCCACATCATCTCCATCACAGAATATGAGTAGCAAAAACTCGTCAGCCAACTTGGACAGTGTGGCCTCCTTCAATTCTACCTTCCTCATAAACATCTACAAACATCGCAACCAGTCTGTCGGCGAGGGCTTCGCTTTCCTTATTGCCCCAGATCTTAATATGCCGTCTGCCAGCTTCGGCCAGTGGTTGGGGCTCACGAATGCGACCCTCGATGGGAACTCATCCAACAAGATTGTCGCCATTGAACTCGACACCTTGAAGCAAGACTTCGACCCAGATGGTAACCACATGGGCCTGAACATCAACAGTGTCAAATCGAACAAGACGGTGCCGCTCTCCGAATTTGGGATCGAGATTGCACCAGACAATCCGAAGAACTACTCTGTTTGGGTCCAATACAATGGGAAGGCGAAACTGATGGAGGTTTACATGGCCGACGAGGGTTTGCCAAAGCCTAGAAGCCCGATTCTCAGTGAGAAGATAAACCTCAAGGATTATGTGAACCAATACTCTTACATGGGGTTCTCTGCATCGACGGGTACGCTTACGCAGCTGAACTGCGTGCTCAGGTGGGAGCTATCGGTGGAGGCTCTGCCCAGAAAGAGGGATCTGAAGTTGTGGAAGATGGTGGTCGGGGTGGTGGGTTTGGCATTGCTCGGGGTTGTGGTTGTGGGGATGGTTTACTACTTGAACAAGAGGAGGGTTGTGAAAAACCCCAAAATTCTGGGGGCGCTGAAGAGTTTACCTGGGATGTCGAGGGAGTTTAGATTTAGGGATCTGAAGAAGGCCACCAATAATTTCAGCGAGAAGATGAAGCTTGGGCAAGGTGGATATGGGGTGGTCTACAAGGGAGTGCTTCCACAGGAGAACATTGAAGTCGCTGTGAAGAAGTTCTCCAGAGATAACAAGAAAGGGATCAATGATTTCCTGGATGAGCTCACCATCATCAATCGTCTCAGGCACAAACATCTCGTCCGACTACTTGGTAAGTGTGCAGTAAATTGTTCCATTTTTAAATTATTTATTTGAATTTTTAAAATACGAATCCTTGCCAATGGGTTTCTCAATCGGATTCAGTTTTCCTTCAAGCTTGTTCACCAATGGTGATGTGTGACTATGATTGGATTAAGGACAAAGTTGATATCGATTTGATCCTAATCTGGATCGACCTGTATTGACCCAGTGGAATCGAACAGGGCCAGTGCCTATCATAACCAACTGATTTAGGCCAATTCAATTCGACCCCTCAAACCATGATCTTCATTGATCCTCACCTCTATTTTTCATGGATTGAAATCTTCCATTCTATACCATTGGTGGAAAGAAAGTGGATTATATGTCTCTGTGGTCTGATTTGATTTGATCTGTTCTCTTTTTCAATTTTATAGGGTGTTCTTTATTTTAGAAATTGTTTGGTCTGGTTTTTACACCTTAATTTAGTGAAATAGAAGTCAAATTTTGTTGATATACATTTTGAAATAGGTTAGAAGCACTTTCAATTTCAAAATTGAGTTGCGTTTACTCTTACTTTGTAACGAACATATGGTTAATTAATTTGATGAACAAAACAGTAATTTCATGTTAAAAATAAAATACTATATTTCTTGTAGATACCTTCTCTCCTTCTCTCAGATAAGTATAAAGAATCTATTCTCAAAATTGAAATATTAAATAAACCTCTTATTCTTAAAATATTTCAGATTGATGCATCATACAATTTCAATTTTTTGATGAAAAATTTATTTATTGATTATTTCATAAAAAATCAATTCAAAATTGCAATAAAAATCATACCCAACTAAGGTATGGAGTTATTTATTATGTGAGATTATTCCCAATATTTTTCTCACGGATTGTAATACCATGTTGAAATATTCAACCTAATTAGAGTTTCCAATTTGAAATTATTCCCAATATTTCTCTACTCATGTTGCCTCTCTTTGGTTGTTTGAACACGTGGCATGTGTGCCCCCACTTTTTTGTGATAAGACCTGCATGAAAAAAACGTTGGATTGGAATTTCTTGCATGCAAAATAGATCTCTCTTGTCTCATCGTAGTTGAACGAAGGTTCCAATCCAACGTATTTGACACTCTTAAAACAGAGTTTGACCACGTGTTTGATGAAATTCCAATTCACAGGTTGGTGTCATAAGAAGGGCTTGCTTCTATTGGTCTACGATTATATGCCAAATGGCAGTCTAGACAACCATCTATTCGGTGGGCCAGAGCGGATACTGAGTTGGGAGCATCGATACAACATCATTGCGGGCGTGGCTTCGGCCTTGCACTACCTGCACGACGAATTCGACCAAAGGGTGATCCACAGGGACCTCAAGGCCAGCAATATCTTGCTCGACTCCAGCTTCAATGCTCGTTTGGGAGATTTCGGCCTAGCTCGAGCCCTTGACAACGAGAAGACTTCCTACGCTGAGATGGAGGGCGTCCCAGGCACCATGGGCTACGTGGCACCCGAGTGCTTCCACATGGGCAAGGCCACCACCGAGTCAGACGTCTTTGGCTTTGGCGCCGTTGTCCTCGAGGTGGTATGCGGTAAGCATCCTTTGAACAGTAGTAAGATCGCCGACTTCCATTTCTTGGTCGATTGGGTTTGGACTCTCTATCGTGAGGGTCGCATTCTCGATGCCGTCGACGAGAGGCTTGTGGATAACTACGACGCCCAGCAAGCCGAACGCCTATTACTCCTCGGCCTTGCCTGCTCCCATCCCATTGCCGCCCAGAGACCCAAAACTCCGATCATCGTCCAGGTAATCTCGGGATCCGTGCCGCCACCCGACACGCCGTTCATCAAACCTGCCTTCGTATGGCCGGCCACGGGCTTCACCATCGATATCGAAAGTTTGGTCACAGATAATGGCGACACCGCTTCTATGGCCTCTTCTAATGATGGGTCCCAAGAGTCGCAGTGGACCCTACGCTGTGAGAGACGGGAGACGTATGTCAGGTACAGTGATATTTCCTTGCCCTGATCATCCACTATCGATCATAGATTCTGATCGGATGATCATTGTATAGTGGCATACCAATTACCATCTTTTCTTTGTAGAGTCGTAACCGTGCATGGTAGATGAATTGAAATTAAATAACCAATTTGTTGCATCCTTTCTCTTTAAATTAGAAATAATTTATTTGGAAATAAATATTAAAGTCCTGTTGATAAAATTAAAATTAAATAAAAAATTTATGTATCCGTTCTTCTTCAGTTAACTATTACTCAAGCAAGTCTTATCCTCCCTCTTTATCTATTACTTGTCCGGTTAAGATATATATGACTTTCCTAAATTGTGTCTTATTGTCCAAATATCCACAACCCATTGATATGCCCATTATCTATGGCTCATGGACTAATTCAGAGATAGTTCCACGCTTAACTTTTGATTTGGACAATTCTTTTTAGCTACTAAGAGTGGCACCAACGTTTTTGAATGTCTATAAAAATGTTGAATTAACTTGTAAAGTCCTAACAGACTCGGAACTGGTCTCCCACCTTGTCACTATAGCCTAGCGTAAGTTGGTACTATCACAAAGCCATTCGGCAGTTTTTTTTTTTTTTAATCAAGGTGTCCGGCCAGCTTACGTGTACCTTGATTTTTTTTTTGTTAACCAAGGTGTCGGACCAGCTTACGTGCACCTTGGTTAATCCTCGGGGAGACTAGCATAGCAACCCACTACCACGGTCTCCACTTAAATCGTAGATGCACAGATGGGAATCGAACCTGAGACCATGCGGTTATCAACAATCTCCAAGTCGCCCTAACCATTTGGGCAGCCCACGGATGAGTAAGCCATTTGACAACTAATGATCATGGTTGTAATTAAACTCTCTGTTAATATATTTTCAGTGTTTGATTGATAAAAAAAAGTACTACTAACCTTAAATGAACCGTAAGTAACTCCAAAACATTTCAGATATAGATTATAAATTGAGAATAGTTTTCCAATAATGCAAAAGTCCAGCACTTGGTCACAATTTGTCCATTTTCAGGCATCCCTTCTCGTATTGATGAAACTGATTGATGCCCATCCACTGTGTAACATGGAAAACCTTCCCCACTCTAGCGTTTTGACGAATCTCCTTCCCAAAATTTTTATTCTGCAATCAAATCTTTTAGATTCAAACTATAGTTGGAAAACCAGATTTTGACTTGAGTGGGTCATTCAAGTCGAGTAAAAATTTTGAGTCATGTAGATTTGGCCATGATAAAATGACAAGGCTCGGTCATGAATTGTCCTAGTTAAATGAGACTAGGTCTTTTTTCCCTAGTTTTGTTTTGTTTTGTTTTGTTTCGTTTCCTTTTTCTTCTTTAAACTTGAGTCACTATAAACTCTACAAGTCCATTGTTGTTTAAATTAAATACAATCATACCAGTTCACTAATTCTATAATTCACTTATATTATTGAAGATGTTTGAAATGGTATAAGCTCAAAATTCAATGATATGAGATTCTATCATTTTTTTATATACTTATTTTTTATTATTAATTTATTTATATTTATTGTATTTAAAAAAAAAATGTGAGATTCCTAACTAGGTTTGACTAGACCAAGCCACTAGGTTTTTTTTCCAAAGTTGCTAAGTCGAGTCAGAAAACATTGTTATCCAACTATTATTTGAATGATAAAATAAATTTTATGGGAGAGTGATCACTACGTAGTTTCTGTGGTTCCTATGCCAAGGTGCAAATCAGTTACAACGCGGGCACAAGAATTGAACATGGGGGGTGAGATGGTCATTTTATGACCTATTGAGTCTAGGCATAGGGGCGCTTGACTAAATAGTGTTCTTTTTTGCAAATTTTATATATGAAAATTAGAACTCCACATATGGTAATTTTTTTTTGTTGGTGAGATTATCTTAATACAAAGCTTTCCCTTTTTCTTCTTCAAAACTGATTTCAGCTACCTTCTTTTCCTTTTTCCTTTTTTTTTTTTGGTAAACAACAATTCATTCAGATAGAAGACATGAGTTACACAAGGTTTCACTGTTTATTAAAACAAGAAACCAAGGAGTGAAATGTGGTAAATCCATTGTACATGTCATGAACGGAGCCTTCCAAGATAGGGGATAAACGATACCAATAACTTCCCTAGAAATACAGTTGTAAACACAACTTTCAATAACAGGTGCAAATTCCTCTTTCACAATAGAGAGGGTAGAGTCCAAATGGGCATAAGAGCGACGCATGTCAGACACGAAATATCATAGTATTCATGCGGCCCAACACCAGCTAGACACAATTTTTTTGCCACAGTATGCTTGCGGCCCAAAGCGTGACCAACTACCAAATAAGCCAGAGAAAACGATGACGCCGACAAGAAACTCAATGGTTTCTACAACAACTCTGACGTTGAGGGTAGGAAGCAAACCATCAACTCCAAGACAACACCATCCTCCCGCAAAACAACTCGATTCCTACCACTTGCCACACAACCCTTCTTGATGTCGGCTCCAGTGAAAACTCCGGCATTGGTGGCCATTGAGATTCCAAGAAGGAGATATGAAAGAGCACCTCAGCCGCCAAAGGTCTCGGCAAAAAAAGTTGTTTGGAACAAATTCTCAAATGAAAGTGAGGCCAAGTCTCGTGGAGAAGCAACTTGGGTCTCAAATCTGAAATTGTCAATCTGAACATAAGGAGAGTATGGTGATGCCTACTTTGGCGGCGATGGGTAGGGGACCCTAGCTACCACGATGAAAGTGATGAGTGCCCTCTTCTTCACTAGGAAGAAGGCAATATGCACATCGAAGCACACCACCATTCTCAGTTACGATGGGGAAGGCAAGGCAATAGGCAACTTGAACTGTAGAGAAGGCACAAAGGTGAGGAGGTTCAGGGCCAAAAAGATCTCTTACTGCAAGGGGGTTCGAGATGCATCATCATCTTTGTCGTCATCATCGCGGCTCCGTTACCATCACCAATAGGACCACCACTCATGGCAAAACCTCAGACACAGGTGGAGAAATGTAACACGCACAACGGCGGAGAAATTAACACGCACACTAACTTAACACGCACAACGACGGAGCAGAGGTGATAGATCATGAATGTAAACTACAGATCAACTTGATAGAGCGGGAAGGTCTAACTGAAAATCATGAATGTAAATTACAAATCATATATTAGAACAACATTGTTATGTTTTACCCCTCTTATCAATAGGAGAGACAACACTTTCACCATCAAGTTGAGTGGAAATCACAATGATTTTATAAATAGGGAAAGGATTAGGATTCTGAAAACCTACAACATTCCCTACGCCTTCTCACAAGACCATTTCTTCTTAAGCGACTTCTCCCATTTATTGTTAGTTTGAACTTTGAAACATGCTTATGTCTTAGGGCATCGTTGATGCAAAAGAAGTCTTGATCATGAGTGAGTATTGGGCGTCTTAATTAATATACCTAGTGATCCAAATGTGTGAGTTGATCTTTATTTATGTTGCTAATAGGGGAAAATTTATTTATTTATGTTGTAATGAATAATGATAATGTGGTTGAGGCATAAAGAGTGATCGAGGACATAGCTAATAAGTTCGATAGTGATTAGTATATAACATAGAAAAGGTAAATTCAGAGAAAAGTCAATTTGGAAATTATTTGATTTGAATTCGAATCAATATTAAAAAAGAAAGTAGGTAAAAAAAATGAGTCGATTTGAGATTTTTCAGATTATTGTAGTATTTTTAAATGAATTTTAAAATGAGTTTAAGATTTAAAATTTTCCTTACATGTTTCAATTTACAAGGTTTTTATTCCACCACTAATTTTAATCATGAAAATTCTGAAAAAATCATTATGAAATCACATATCTTTGGTTCTGTTGGATCAGATATGTTTACGAGGCACTTCCCCTCTATAAATAAAAAGATGTTGAGATGAAAATCCAAATTAATCATATCGTGATGTTAAATCTTAAATTGAATTAATTTTTTTTAGTAAAAATATGATTCGATAAGACATGAGTTGAATCTTAATGGATCATACTAGTAAAGTCATTGTCACATACAATATCTTATTGCGTATTTAATTTGTTTACAAAGAATTGTACTCGTCATCTGACAAAAATTATGCTTCAAACACATGAGCCTGTTTGATGTGGGTCTTGGCTAAGGAGACAAGACTTTGTGGGCTTGAATGGCTATACTATAGGTTGGCAAACGGGCCGCAGGAAGTGATTCTTTATCTTGGATTCTGATTTAGGGGTATTCAGTCTTAATCCAACACGCAGTACCTACTAAATGTCTAATACTTGGAAATTTTATATCTCAATTTACATAACAAATTAAACAAGAAGTGCTCTCATTCTATGTTATTCCTTGGTACAAGTTTGCTAAGGTTGAGGTGAAGAGCGATATGTGTTCAATTCTTTGTGGACCTAAGTCTACATCAACTCTGTTTTGAATGGGGTTATGCCCCAATTTGGCTTGGCCTAACTAGGACATCATTTTCAATAATTGAGTAGAGGCTGACAGTGTTGACATTCTTTGGCTTGGTTTGTTGTTCAAGCTTTTAAATTAATAATGCTGTTATTGATTGGGTTAAGTCATTCCTGATTTTATGACTTCAAAACAGTGTTCTCTTGTTGAAATTTTTAGTCTATTCCCTTGTCGATTGGTTTACGCATAAAATCAAACACTTGGTGAACTTTTCCTCTCTGTTAATCAAGAGCTCGAGGTAGGAATTTTAGGATTAGGTTCTGGAATTGTGTGGTTTTAAGGCGATGGGGTTTTGAATTTTTGAAGAAAGGGTGATGGGTCAGTGACAGATTTGAGAATGACAATAACCGTAGTTGAATTACAATCCATTCTGAGGCTTCTTCTTCACTCCCATCCTTGCACACAAGTGCTTGTTAAAATCTCACCCACCCCACCTGCCACTCTGTGTAGAACTCGCAACACAATACCTCAAGAAGTAAAATAAAGTCTGAAATGGCGTAAATGATAAGATAAATGCACAATCATGGCCATGGCTTTTGGTGTAAACTGGTATGATGAACTACCGGCGGTGATCCCAGTGATTCACTACGGCAATGAATTATTGAAGCGGAAAATGCTGACGAACTATAATACCAGTGGACCAGCTGGGATGCACTGTTGCAGTGGGAACCACTCAACATCTGGATGTGACGCCTACAGATCACGCGAGGGATTCCTGCCGACGTCCCCGTATCAATTTCCGGCGATGTCTTCCCTTCCAAATACAAACTATTAGTAATCCAGCGTGACTGTCGGCAGGACGATTAGAGAGAGAGAGAGAGAGAGAGAAAGAGGTGGGGAGGGGGTAACTGGGTAAGCGCAAGGCCATAAAGGTGAAGAAAATAGGTTTGGCGAGACGATTAATTGATGTACAGCTCGATCGTAAAGAAGTGATACCATTTGTGTGGGTTCTGTGATCTGTAACTGTTTATTGATCAAGGAAAACTGTATCTACCAGCCCTACCCACCTTAATAAATCAGTTTTTCTGCTTTCCGTTTGGCTTTGATCAGTCATTTATAATTTTCTTTCTTGTTCCTGCTGGTTTCGTCCAGAACTTTTGTCGAGTCTCAATCATTTTGTGTTGTCTCCTCATCATTCCAAAAGGAGACCACATCCGGTGAAGGAGAAAGGGACGTGCTATCTAACCACAGAGAGATTTCTTGTGGCTACTGTGAGATCAGAATCCATCTTAAAAATCCACCAACAAGCATTCGTCCACAGTCTTTGGGATTCTAATCCAGCCGTCCGGCTGTGGTGGTGGTGGGGTTTAGGTAGCACACTACTGCAACTGCTATCGTCTTCTTTGTCACTGTTTGGATTACTTCATCGGATTCCCTTTTCTCTCTATTTTTTTCTCGCCTAGGTCAGAGTCACAGTTTTCACTTACAGTTCGATACCCATTACCCCTTTTTTGGGGTAGAAGATACCCATTACTCCAAATTAAGGGAGAGTAAGAATGCGTGATGGATAAGTCATTAGCTTTGTGTAATTTCAGTGTAAAGTAGGGTCCATTTCCTTTCTGGAATGGTTACTTTTAAGGATTAGAGACTCCCTGAAAAACCAAAAGGGCTGATCAGATTAGAGAAATCCAGAGAATAGCTAGCCTTCCAAGAATGTCCTTCCCATTCTGCTGTCTCACTCTTCAGTCTCCACTAGACTGATATCACAGTGGCAAGTGGCAACAAACTGAGAGAGGGTATCATCAGTTTCTGACCTCACTACTCGGGATCGGTGAACAAGCCATGAGGAAGGAAGGGCAACAGGTTTCCGTTGTCGGCAACACAGCTGGGAAGATCTCCGTCTGCTTCGAGACAAAACCTTTGGTGGCCACATTAGTAGCCGTGACGCTGGTGATGGTCATTTGGAACCTCCAGCCCTACTACGACAACCTTCTCTCCACCGCCCGCCGCTGCTCCTCTGCCGCTTTTACACCCACAGTCTTTCCGCCCGATTCCCCCATTAATTCATCTGAGGTGAAGAAGAAGCTCTACACCTTGGCCCGGAAACCCTCCGCCCCAAAGACCGACCCAAACAAGCGTCTCTTCTACGCCTATGGTAACGCCGCATCTCTATTCGTCCAAATGGGTGCCTACCGCGGCGGCCCCAGAACCTTTGCCGTCGTCGGCCTCGCCTCCAAGCCCCTTCACATCTTTAGCCGTCCCTGGTTCAAATGCGAGTGGATCTCCAACAATCGCTCCTCACCCACCATTAAGACCAAGGCCTATAAAATGCTACCCGATTGGGGTTACGGTCGGGTGTATACGGTCATCGTCGTCAATTGTACCTTCTCTGTAAATCCTAACCAGGACAACTCCGGTGGGAAACTCCAGCTCTACGCTTACTACACGGAGTCGCCCAAAAGGTACGAGAAGATGGTGGTTTTGGAAGAAGAACCAGGGTCTTACGACGAATCCAGGTACCACCCACCATATAAGTACGAGTATCTCTATTGTGGGTCATCCTTATATGGGAACCTGAGCGCTGCGAGGATTAGGGAATGGATGGCCTACCATGCTTGGTTCTTCGGGCCGAGCTCTCATTTCGTATTTCACGACGCCGGAGGAGTTTCGCCGGCAGTGAGGATTGTGTTAGAGCCATGGGTGCGAGCCGGCAGGGCGACGGTTCAGGACATTAGGGCGCAATCAGAGTTTGATGGATACTATTATAACCAATTTCTGGTGGTAAATGACTGTTTACATCGGTACCGACACGCTGCGAATTGGACATTTTACTTCGATGTCGATGAGTATATATATCTACCCGAAGGAAACACATTGGAATCCGTTCTACAGGAGTTTTCTGATTATACCCAGTTCACAATTGAGCAGAATCCCATGTCCAGCAAGCTTTGCTTGAATGATTCCACACAGGATTACTCAAAGTAAGTAAAAATTGAAAGATGCCTCTCTTACCTTATATTTATTATGTTTGGGTTTCCTGTATTCCTTCGCTAGAAGCAGAAATTTTCTTTCCCGATTCGTACGATCAAAATGTGCTTTCCTTTCTTCGAAAAGCAGATGCTTCGATTGGGATACGGAGGAAAAATTCTTAGAGGACTTACTAAGAATAGAGTGTCGATAATGTAATTCCAGTGAGTTCCCTTCTCTCTTTCTTCACCGGCGAGAAACAGAGGGAATTCAATTGGGAGTTGCAGAAGCTCAATGTTTGATGATTATTAGTTACTGGTTAATGTCTAATCTTAATTTTTGTGGTGGGATCTTAACATTTTCAGGCAATGGGGGTTCGAGAAGCTGCTGTTCCGAGAGTCTCGCACAGGAATAAGGAGAGACAGGAAGTATGCAATACAGGCAAAGAATGCATACTCGACGGGAGTGCACATGTCGGAAAACGTAATCGGAAAAACGCTGCACAAGACGGAGACAAAGATCCGATACTACCATTACCACAATTCAATATCGGTGCAAGGGGAACCGTGCCGGGAGTTTGTCCCAATGTCAAACAAGAACAAGAGCATGGTGAGATGGTATGATAAGCTACCATACGTGTACGATGATAACATGAAGAAGTTAGCCAACACCATCAAAGAATTTGAGAAGAAGACCATAGGAGTGGTTCACTTGTAGGGAAGAGTGAAGCCACGAAAGCTTTATTACACGCAGAGCGTGTGAACTGTGAAGTGATTACATATGGCGTATGGGCATTTTTGTGTCGGTGGACGCAATGTAGCTCTTCTCTTCTCTTCTTCTCTTAACGGTTTACCACCGCTAGGTCCCTCCATAGGGTCCCCTAGGATTCTGTGTGTGGTACAAAGATGGGATCATGGAAAAATCGTGGGGTCTATGATGGTGGTGGGGGTATTTGGGTCTGCTGGTTCAGTCAAAGGAGAGTGAGGAAAGGTGATGACTGAAGGGGATGTCAAATGTTTCTACTTTAATTGATTTCCCTGTAAAGATGTGTTTTTTTATCACTTTATTTTATTCTTATTTTAATTTATATTTTCTATTTCCATAATCGTATTACCTTCTTCTGTATTTATTTGTATTTTTGTTTCTTTACAATGTAAGTGTTATCCCCTGCAAGTCGAGTTTGGTTAGATCTTATCTTTTCCGAGGCTGGAAAGGGTTGGGCTTTGGTTTGGTTGAACTCAACCTAGTCTAGCTCAACCTGATTTTATATAATTATATATTATATTTAATTTTCTAAATTTTTATGATTATTTTTATTAAAATGATTGATGTTAGTGATGTTTCATTTTTTCAACATAATAAAGGATAAGAAGAGTGAAGCCTACCGTTGTTTCACTTGTAATTGTTACCTTTGAAGGCAAAAATATTCATCGATATTTATCTGTGTAAAATTATAGATATCACTTGATTAATTTTTTTCAAGTGCATCAATGTTTGATTTACACTAATTTTTTGTTTTCCAAGAAGTATGGTTTTGGGCTTTATTTATTGGATTCTATTTTAGTCTACCATGTAATCGTCAATAGGTTTTTAAACTTAAAAGAAAAAATAATATCGTGAACTAAAACTATGACTCATTATAAAAAGGATTAGTGGTGTTTATTGTACTTGGGTTGGTTTTTTTTTTTTTTTAAGGGTTTGGTGTGTTTGAGAAATATATGATTGAGTTTACATCCACGATGAGATGTACTGAACATTAGATGACTGAGAGTATTTGAACACATATTTTCACTTTATATGACTTAAGTTTGTGTATAACATAAAGAGAATTTCTATAAAAAAAACTGGGTCGTAGTGAGAATCTTGTAGGGGAGATGAGATTGTAAGAGTGGGGCGTACCCTTATCCCTCAAATTATTGACAAGGGACACCCTGTTGTCGTTTTTGATTTGTTGTTATCGTTTTTCTTTTCTTTTTTTTTTTTTTTCCCTGGGAATGTATTCTTATTGATGATTGATCTTTGCTTTTTAGTCTCTTTTCTTGGTTGGAGACTGGGATAGAGGCGTAGGAGAGGTATCGGGATCAATGAATCGCCCGATATGAATAAGAATTCGATTTCGAATTTTACCGCTTTATATTTGATGTAGATCCGAAACGAATCGGAAAAAATAAATTTAATAGGGATGGAGGGGACAAGGACAATCATGACGGGCATGCGACCATCGTGAAATAGCATGATGGCCACATTGTCACTGTATCGTGATTGAAAAAGAGGAAAAAGAGTGTGGGTGGAGAGAGGGAGAGAGAGGGACTGGGATCCTCCCCAATGACACTCCCTCCAGCGCTGGATTTGGATCTTTTCTAATCCTCTAATTTTTCACAATCTCTCAAATGTATGCAATCCATCACCAAGTAACACGTAGCTTTAAGTGATCATAAGTGATTAGCACATAGCCTCATGTGTGCATGTGAGAAGTTAGAAGAAAGTGGAAAGAAAAATCATTGGAAATGATTCAAATTCATGACATGGTTGTAGGGATAATAGGGGAGGGAAGAAAGAGTAATATAAGGATGGGAGTGGGGAGTGGGGATTGGAGAGAAAATGTACAAGAAATGAGACGATTGGCAGTAGTGTGGTAGTGGTCGGACTTATTGAAGATGCTCCGTCCAACCTAGTGGTGATCGTAAGTGAAGCCATTGAAATGTTAAGCTAGGGACGAGGTAGGGAAGCAGAAGGCAGGGTTGGGCATTGATCGTCCAGTGAAGAAATGAACAACAGTCGCTAGCGTGGTAACGTTTTTTTTCTCAATTTAATTTTCAGGAAAAATAGAACTCTGCGCGATTGTGTGTCTCTACACCCAGAGATAGGTGGGTGTGAAAAATCACATTGTGTCACTCCACCACCTTGATGCCTCATGTAGAGGTTCCCATTCCCTTGCACAATAGTCGCACAAGTGGAAAGAGTTCTCTTGCCCTAATTATTTTTGTAAAATTGGATCAGATTTTGAATCCATTACAATTATATGAGTAAAATTGTTATTGTTTACATGTGAATTTTTTTTTAATCTAAATATTGTCATTGTGAGAAAACCTTAAACACAAGCAAGGGAGATCATAGTTGTTTAGGTGCTGTTATATATTAATGGCATGATTGACCAATGCTCTGAATATTAGCATCGTATCAATTGAATAAACTGAGACGCGTTGATAAATATGGATTGCCTGCTGATGCGGTAAAAATTGACCGGATGATCTTCCCTATAGTTCCTGGTGCTCCAGTCGATCTGCACAGAAGAGATGACAGGGAAGAGCTGGACTGACCCGAGGGGACTCTCCGATGCCTAAATCATATCTTTCCACAACAGATGCTCAAGAGAGCTTTTCTAGTAAAAGGAGTGATTGATCGATCCCCCATGATGGAGGCTTACCTTGATATTTATAGACTACTGATGGAGAGAGAAGGAGGGGCGTTTGTGGAGAGTCCTGTTTAGGCATAGAGTCCTTGAGGGGAGTGGCATTGTGATTCTGGGAATATTTCGAGTTCCAGGGCACATTCTGGGAATATTCCCCGTTGATTTTAAAGGTGCAAATCATGAGAGGGGTGGACGCCTCTGATGACGTGTAGTGTATAGAGTCCTACCCCCGTGATCAAGGATCACGTCCCTTGAATGTAGGAGTGGATGTGTGTACGTTTCTGGGTGCCTTATTTGGCTGTGCCGAGCCGAGGTGATAGGTCGACTGAGCCGAGGCAACTGGTTGGCAAGAGAAGAGGCCGAGGTGGCTGCTTAGCATGATGGAGGGCCGAGGTGGCAGCACGGCCTAATGGAAGGCCGAGGTGGCAGCGCAGCCTGATGGAGGGCCGAGGTGGCAGCGCGGCCTGATGGAGGGCCGAGGTGGCAGCGCGGCCTGATGGAGGGCCGAGGTGGCAACAAGATGTGATGGAGGGCCGAGGTGGTAGCACGGCCTGATGGAGGGCAGTGATGGTAGCATGACTTGATGGAGGGTTGAGGTGGCAGCACAGCCTGATGGAGGGTCGAGGTGGCAGCACGGCTTGATGAGATGTCGAGGTGGTAGCATGGCCTGATGGGATGCCGAGGTGCAGCATTGGCCAAGACGATCCTTGCCCGTGCTGTTGTTGGGAAGAAATACCCTTATCACCAACAAAGAGAGGCCGAGGTGGTGGGTCAGTCTTTTGTTCAAGTTTGCATACACGCTTCAGCCATGCTGAGGAAGGAGACATATTTTGCCTTATCACCTGCTATAATCAAAAATGTATTTTTTATGGAGAAGTGTTTCCAGTGAGGTAATGTCAATCTGTGTGAATGCAAGACCAATGGGAGCTTGGGTGGAAGCGCCAATACAGCTGTGTTGCTGGCATTTCCACTTTTCATGGGGGTGAGGAGATCATTTCACCCGCTTTGTGTTTAGGCACATGAGCCAAAAAAAAAGGCCCAGCCCCCTGAGTTTTTTTTTCACTTTTTATAGTTAGAAAGATTGACAAACCTAATACAATTGTAGCTACATCAATCTTCACGGTTAATATCAGGAGTTAATTATCATAGTTCATTTAAGAATTAAAGTTATCAGATTACCACCAATAGAGTTGGTAGTCTAGTAGAAAGAAGCCCTTAATTCATCATTGTTCAAGTCGGCATGCCCCCTGGAGCAAGTCTTTTTACAAAAATAAAAAAATCTGATTACCCATATGTCATAGTTTGCCATGCACGATGATGGTATTTAATCCCTGAACTTTTTGTCCATCTGAAAAAAAAAAAAAAAAAAACAACATTATTTCCTTTTCTTATATATAATGCGTGGATTTCTAAAAGATATACTATTTTGATTGCTCCATTGGGACTTAAAACCTTGATTACGGATCCTGAAGCAATTCATAGGGAATTGCCAATGCTCTTATTATTATTAATTTTTTTTTTTTACAGCATAAATTAATTAAGCTTGAGGAACCGGCCCTAACATAGTCAAGATTACACCCAAAAAAAAAAAAAAGTCAAGATTACGGGTGCAACCAGATTGGCCTAAGTTGTACTTTATAAAACCCAAAACCCGATCCTAGGTCCTCTTAACACAATCTAGGACCAGTCCAGCCAGGGGTTGGGAATGGGATATCCAGCTTCGTTAAACTTAGCTTAGCTTTTTTTTTTTTTTTTTGGTTAACAACGAATATCTAGGCCTTGGGTCTGATTAGTCCCATGGATTCATACTAATTAACCTATAATTTGCATGGATCGGGTCATATCGAGGCTGAATGAGAACCATTCAACTTTCTTCGGAAACACTAAAGAGTACTAAATACCCCTGTGTGAGTGCTTAGCTTAGCCCTGATTAATTCAAACTTCCTTTATTTACTCTAAAAACCCCTTATTTTTGCCATTTCATAGTTGAGCTAGCTGCACCGAGCTGGCCCTGTTTCTTTATTGTATTTACAATATAAGGGGTAGTGTTCTTTGTCAAGGAGTGTGGCTCCTACACCTACACAAGGGCCAATGTAGTGCACGAGAAAACATGATCCACAAGGATGTCATTTTACATTTCTTGGTGGGGCTGGGGCCACTCCCCCAAAAAAACCATTTTCCCATGATATAATTATGTGAATTTGTGTAATTATATGGGGGGTACAATTTTTATGTATGCACAAGGGCCAAATGGAGCGTATGAAGAAGCATCTATAGAGGTCATTTTTCATTTCATGGGGGCAGACTGGTCATTTCACACCCCTAACACCCCCCACCCCCCTCCAAAAAAATTAAAAATGTTGTCTAGGCCCAGGGGCCACATTCCTCACACGTAAAACATTTTCCCTTAAATATACAGGATTAGACTGGCTTCAGGCCAAGGCCTCAATGTTTGACCCAGCCGGCCAGAACCCAGCCCGTGGGCTGAAAAGCCAACTTCAGGCTCAATACTTGTGCAGGCTCTGACTTTCCGGGCCAGACCCCTCTTTCATTGTGTTGCTGGGCTTAAAAATAAGAGCATAGACTCCGAAGTTCGAGTTGTTACTTCATTGATCACTCCATGAATGTGGAGACTATAAATCAGTTTATAAATGGGTTATGTGAAAATTCGCCTTGAATATTGAATGGGCTGAGCCACAACCAGAAGTACTCAAACCAGCCCAAACAACCATTTGGCCCACCCAAATCCCCTTAATTTGTTGTTAACAAATCTTAATTACAATTAGAAAATGATTTATTTTAGGACAAAAGGTTAGGCTAGCACAAATGCACAGTATTAAACAAAGTTGGTGGATGCGGGTGTGGGACCGCTGGACCCTGGAGCTCTCCTTTTTCAAGTGACTGGAGAGCAGACGAGTCCATTGCTATTTAATGCCAAAAACTGGCACCCATGGGCCATGGGTATTAAATGGGTTAGGTTTGGATAGACTAGGGAGGGGCTAAACCTTTACAGCATGGGCTCCAAAATGCTTCATGGGAGCAGTTTAATCAGTTTGGTTTTGGTTAAATGGTTCGATTCGATTCATACGAAAATAGGTAAAAAACTAAACCAAAATTTATTACTATTTGGTTCCAATTTTCCACATGTATATCCATTTCTATTCAGTTGTTTATCCCGTTTGATTTTGGCTTTGATTATCATTCGAATTAAATTTAATTTGCATATAGTTTCATAAGTTATATAATATATAGCTCTGAGTAGGGGTGTCAATCGGTCGGTTTTGGTCCGGGTTGAGTAGGTTTCGGTGTGGGAAAGCTGAAACCGAAACAACCAATAAGGAAATTCTGGTTTCGGTTTGGTTTCGGTTTCGGTGCAGTTTGGTTTCGGTTTGTCTTCGGTTTCTTAAATCGATTTGTAACCTGGTTGGTTTTAGTTTTTTGTCTAGTTTGGATTCGACTTTCCATACAAATGTATACAAAACTATGTAAATTTTGATTTTTTTAATGAATTTTGGAGTGTTTCGGTTTCTTACCGGTTTAGTTTCAATTTTGGTCCGGGTTTTGAGCCGGTTTAGGTTTGGTTTCGGGTTCATCCGGTTTCCGGTGCGATTCGGTTTGGTTTTGGGGTTGCAATACTCCAAACCAAACCGAACCAATAAGGCTTCGGTTCGATTCGGTCCGTGTTGTTATCGGTTTGGTCCGGCCGGTTTTACCGGTTCGGTTTAGGAATTGACACCCCTAGCTCTGAGGAAGATAATATTTACAAAATCATTGAAATGTACGTTTTAAAGGCTTACACTACAATTAACGTATTCACCATCATATAATATGCCAGAAATGTAAAAACTGAAGTTTATGGTGAAATAGTTTTGAATCAATCCAACCAAGGTTTTATTCAATTTATCAATTTATGTTTTATTTCTATATGATTTACGATTTTATTTAATTTATCAAAGCCAATTATGCCCAAAGTCAGTCAAAAAAATTCCATGGGGCATAATATTTATTAGCTACCTTTGCCCCATGATTCACTTTGTTCTACCATGATATAGGTCATTCCATTTGTTGGATAATTGGATGTGGTCTGAATTAACCAAATGAAATTAAATCATATGTTCCCTTATTTATTGGTCTATTAGCATGAACCTTCTTATATCTTAGTTCTGATATTTGATTTTGCAATCATTATTTTGTTATTTGGCTAATTTTGATTATGGTAGACATTTAATATCCCAAACATGATCTATGAGCAGGGGATTTTGGGGTCCACCTCTTCACAAGAATAGGGCCTCATTTGATATGTTACCTGAAAAGAGGGTCATTTAGAGAAATCATTTAGAGAAAATTATCTCAGTGGTCGTGGATGATTATTATTATTTTTCACTAATAAAGGGCAAAAGAGTTCTTTGGCCACAATCTCTGTATAAGCACAGGGTCAATCAGAGGGTGTATATGGGCATCAATAAGGAGTTGGGTTTTTATGTTTTGTAAGGTTGGTGGCATAATTTTTGTCCTTTCGTGTCTATGCACAAGGACTATATGATCATGGAGTATTTTTTTTCCCATAAATAAATTTTGGCAATTGGAATTGATCGATCACTTTTACCAATATCTTATATATATATATATATATTTTTTTTTCTTATCGATATGTGATTGATACTGAATTAGTGATAAAATGCAGAGATGGTTAAAATCCATGTCCATACCAATATC
This sequence comes from Macadamia tetraphylla, assembly GCA_022985045.1. Taxonomy (NCBI): domain Eukaryota; kingdom Viridiplantae; phylum Streptophyta; class Magnoliopsida; order Proteales; family Proteaceae; genus Macadamia; species Macadamia tetraphylla. Next base: position 79,366,817 of record CM040961.1, read on the forward strand.
TTTGAGGTAAAAAAAAAAAAATCAATATCTTTGAGGTAAAAAATATCCAACAAATGATAGATGATACATGATAAAAAATATGAGATGTATCAATAAGATATCGAGAATGCCAGTATGTCTCACACATAATCAAAATATGAGAGAGGACATGGGAAAGGATCCCACCCTGTCGGATACTGGGCCAGCTCACTGACTTGCCCATGAGCCCATTGGAGCAATGCACTCTCTCTATCGTTACTTTTTATTGTGTCTTCCCAGGCCCAGTCTCCCAGATGAGGAGAAGGACCCAGAGACAGCCCAAGTACACCTACCCACCCCCGAACTTACCGGACGAAAAAAGTGTCACCTGCGTCACCAACGACGACTTCCACTCAAAATTTCGGACAACGACAGATGGCAAATCAATGGAGGCCTTTGCTACGACACCTGTCCATATCTTCTTCCCAAAAAGTCTGTAGTCGTCAGAATCTCATACAATACGTACCACGTGGCACTAGCACGTGGCACGTGCGTCTTCCACACGTGCATTCTCTTCCACGTCCCCACTTCTTTTTCCGTGATAATCGTGACTATTAGAGGCGGCTAGAAAGTCGGCGCAGAGTCACTCACGAACCTGCTCTGCCGTCTATCACACCGTGAAATCTAACGATGTGGAAACTGATGGAAGAAATACCGGGTTCGGGTCTCTCATTTACTCCCACTGAATGCAACGTTATCCTTAGCACTTACCCGATAGAAACAAAATTCCAATTTCTCTCGATAAACAGAAGAGATTTTAATCTACGTATTTAACGGTTAAAATCTCTCCTCTGGTTGCATAGAACATAATTACCCCATCACCTCCCAGCCTCTGACATTTAGACACGTGTTACAATAAACGGTCACATACAGCGATATCAGTAAATTATTGTAATTAAGGTTATTAATTAGATAATCATTAGGGAAATGCCCTTTAAAAGATTTACTGTGATAACGACTCTACAGTGATGTACCTTTGTCCTTTACCCATGATCGGACAATTTCCTCCAAAGAGATTTACCAAATAGAAACAAGAATTTCCTCCAAAGAGATTTACCAATTAAAAACAAGCATTACCAATTTACCATAGACGGTTAATTATAATTAGAAGCTAATAAATTATAGGAGAAAGGCTGGATATACGCCTTGGGTCGCTTAGTTTGTATCACTCATTCTCTCTTTCTCTCTCTATCCCCTTTTTAAAATGAGCCATATGCCCCTTATATTCTAGTGCCCATTGATTTACAACTTCACCTACTTTTACATTATATAATAGTATAGATACCCTTGAAGGTGACAAGTACTAAACCCTTATAATTTTTTTCAGTATTATGGATTTTGAAAAATTTGTGCATGAACCATGTACAATAAAAGCATGAACTACAATGTTCACCCTTATAGTACTTCTTTTATACAATATTATTTGTTCGAGTAAATTCAAATTAAAAAGTCTAATACCAAGTGAGACTATGGAGCTATTATCTTTCAATTAGCATAAAAAGAGTGAACCTATAAGTGTAAAACATTATAATAGATAAAATTGGGAAAGAATGTCATATTTTGCAGATTTTTACTGAAATTATCCTAAAGTTGAAACTTGTTAATCTCTTTGTCTTCAAGTAAAAAGTACATGAGAAAAAAAACAAATAAAAGTTGTATAAAATATTAGGATTTTATTTAAATATTTATGTATGTTTTTTTATTTATCAAATTTGTTAATGGTATTAATCGATAATGCATTTAATAGGAGTGTTTTATTGTTAACAGAAGAATCAAGATCCAATGCTTTTAATAGGAGTGTTTATAATTTACGGAAGAATCACGATCAACCAATCGATATGCTTTTCGTGCGAAAACTTCAAAGTCTCATTGTTTTCAAGTAAAATATGTGTAAGAAAAAATTCCATGTAAAATAATATCTAAAATTACTTATATAAATTGTTTTTACCAAATTTGTTAAATTGATCATTGAATGCATTTAATATGAATGCTTTATTTTTAACGAAAGAATCACGATCAACCAATCGATATGTTTTTTCATTTGATTTCTGTTATTAGGAAAAATATAGAATATTTAACTAAAATGAAGAAACACTAAAAGTAACTTTTTCCCGACAAGTAGCTGAATATCTTGATCATCAAATCCCCGACTGTTTATTATTAAGATATCGCATATCGCATCTAACTTGCTTCACCTTCTCTTTTCTAAAAGATAGGAACATACTCCCACCATTGAGAGTCTAAGGAGATACATAATCTATGTAATTTTACTCCCGCTTCACTGAAAAACTATTTCTTAACTTAAACCCACATTCACTAAATCACAATGAAGAAACCTTACTATTACACCGAGCTTCACCCTCTCTCTTCTATCACTCCTAAATTCTCCAAGTACATGTATTCAGAAATTTGATCTAGCATATAAAAAAAAAAAATTATACTAATGAAGTAAGGGAGAAGATAAGTTCCGTCCCCTAATGAGATATCGCAGGCAGAGCTAGATAAGCAAGCTCTGAAGTTGACCACCACTCTAATACCTCTAATCAAAGCCAGTTTCCATTATCTCTCTCTCCTTTACCTTTCCTGTTTTAATTTTCCTGCGGTGGGGGCACCCAAAGGCTTTTTGTTTGACTAGCAATAGCAAAAACACAATAAAATGAAAAAAAAAAAAAATCTATTTATCGGACGGGTAAGATGAGAGAATCTTGTAATGGTGTCTCCGATCATCTCCGTCCATAAATACGCCGACGTAAGTCTTTGGCACGTTTCCTTATTTTTAGCAGACCGCCTTATATATTCACTATACCATTCTAAACCTTTCTTTTGAGCTTTCTCTCTCTCTCTCTCTCTCTCTGTAACGCCGTTTCTGTTTCTCGCTTCTGCTATCTTCTTTAGAGTGCCGATTTCAGTCCGAAACCCTCTTTTCAAGGTACAATTTTTAGTTACCCATTTCCATAATTATCTTTTGTTACTGGTTTTCTGAAACTTTACGGTGCCGATTTCACTTCTTGATCCTCTCTACAAGCTTCAGGTGAAGCTAATGGAGATTTAAACCAATGTTTATGATTTTCTGTGGCTGCCGGAGATTTTTGCCTTTTATCGAAAACATTAAAGCTGCTTTCGGAATCCTTTCCTCTTCAAACTTTTTCTTTTCTTTCGGCTTTGATTGATTCTGATAATGTGGGTTTTTGTTATTTCAGTTGTGGTCAGGATTTGATCTCATTATTCATAATTGGACAAACTGGCTATCGAGAATCAAGAGCCGAAGATTGGAGTTTTGAAAGGGAATCAGAAAAAAATCATGGTAAAGGAAGAATTTTTTTATTTTTATTTTTATCATTTGATCTTACTTTCTTTTTTCCCTTTCCATTGTTGAGGTTTTAAATGGATTTTGTGTTTGTATTCTTCTTAGGTGAGCCCAATAATTGGAATGGGGAACGATGATTTGAGTCCGTTATGGTTGAAGCCGATGTTGAAGGCGAATTACTTCATTCCCTGTAGAATCCATGGCGATTCCAATAAGAGTGAATGTAATCTGTATTGTTTGGATTGCATGGGAAATGCCCTTTGTTCTTACTGTTTGATCAACCATAAAGACCATCGCGTTGTTCAGGTTTGTTTTCCCCTTTTGATTTTAAAGATGATCAGTGCTTAGGTAGTTGCAGAATCTAATGGCGGCTTTTCGTCTTTGTCGGTGATGACTGATGATGCAGATAAGGAGGTCTTCTTACCACAACGTGATAAGGGTTAATGAGGTTCAGAAATTCATCGACATATCGGCCATCCAAACCTACATTATCAACAGTGCCAAGATCGTCTTCCTCAATGAACGGCCACAGCCAAGGCCTGGAAAGGGTGTTACCAATACCTGTGAGATTTGTGGCCGAAGCCTCCTCGACTCCTTCAGATTTTGCTCCCTGGGTTGCAAGGTCACATTCTAATCCGTTATCAACCACTACGCCCCTTTCTTCTTTATTATTTACTTTATTTTCTCTCTCTAAATTTGATTCTATAACCTAATTCTCTATGGGTAACTTCGTTACGGGATTCATTACTGTCTGGTTCAGTGGAGGCATTGGAGCTTCTTCTCTCACCCAAATTTCCTATTATTTTTCCGATATTTACGGAATCTATTACTTCCTGGTTTTTTTTTTTGGTAAACTCCATTACTTCCTGGTTGAGTGTGGGCATCGGTGTAGCTTCCTTTTTCACGCCAAATCTTCAATTATTTTCGCTTTAGAAACCCAAATCTCCCTCTGTTATTACTTTGGTCAGGCTTATGGATTTCCTCAAATATAATATCAGCATTGAACATTCTTCCTCCATTTTTCGTATTTCAGTTAATTTTTATTTTGGGTTTTCAACGACTCCCTTTGAAGTTAAAAGTTTGAACTTTAATGGCGTTTTTGCTTCACCTTTGACTTTCCCACCTGCTCTGTTTTTTTTTGGAAAATAACCAAATGGACTAAAATGGGTTTCGTTTGATTGTGATGAAGCAGCTGGGAGGCATGAATCGGGGTGACCCAGAGCTAACATTCACATTGCGGTCGAAACACAATCGAGATGGAATGCATGGGTCGGAATCTGAGGATTCGTACACAACCACAAAGAAGCTTCGAAGGACTTTCATCTTCAACCGTGGAATGGAGGACCAACATCCAAGCCTACGACGAGCAGCAGCAGCAGCCTCTACGGACGGCGAGAAGAACTCGAGCTCAAGCGATGAAGGTGGCAATAACATATCTCCGGCGACTCCTCCCATTGTTGTCAATTACAGAACATCCAGAAGAAAGGGTATTCCTCGTCGCGCTGCCCCTTTCTGAAGGGAGCCAGAAAAAATGGAACATCTCCTCAGAAGGAAAAAATCTGTAAAAAGTTACTGGATAGATGTGAAATATAGAAACCAAGTATATAGAAGAAGAAGAAGAAGAAGAAAAATAGATAGATTGATATATAGTTGCAAAGATAGAAGAACAATAGGAAAAAAGGAATATAAGGAATAAGCAAGCTTGTTAGATGCCTTTTTTTCTTTTTTCTTTTTCTGGTAAATGGGTGAAGGAGAGTTAATGTGTGCCTTCTATGGTCATGATTATGGTTGGAATCTAAATTTGGATAGCAGGGATTTGATAAAGGATGATGATGATGATACAATAGGAGAAAGATCTCTTCTTAGGTAAAATAAATAATATTTTTTTCTCTTCATAGGTTTCTTAATAGGCATACTAAAAATTTAATGCCATATCACTGTACATATCATCAGACAAATTATAGTGTGGGGTTGGTTGGATTGTGGGAAGGCAGTGGCATTTTCTTGAATGTACAGAATGTTATGTATGCCTGGTAATAATAGTTTGTGTATTATGCTTTTGAAGATTTAAACCAAAATGTTTATATTTGAATGGCTTTCTATTTTTTTCCATCTTAAAATAAAAAATAAAAAAACCTCTTGCAATGCCAAAATGTAATTTCCTTCTCATCTTTTTATTTTTTCTCCATTACTGCGAGTACATAGACAGCTATTTTCACATTGACATGGTAGGGGGAACCATCTTCCAAAAGACAAAGAGGAGGTAGGGTAAATGTAACTCCAACACCAGTGCGAAAACCAATGAAAAGAAACATGGAAATATCAGTAGTTATTTTACCTATAATAGGGGTGGGGTTTGTGTGTTCTAGTTGTGGGGTTGTACTATTGATTTTGCTGCTGCAAATTCTTCTGTACTTGAAGCACATTCCTGAGCTCTCTGTTTTTAGTTACTACTACTTATTCTTATGTACGGTATCAGATCCTCGTGGGAGTGGGTCCAACAATATAACATTCTATAAAATACACCTTGGCTGTGCATTGGTTATTTTTTTATTATTTTAATATGATACATAGAAGTAGAGAACGATAGAAGACGCAACTTTTTTTTTTTTAAGGGGTTTTTTCAAGTGGTGTTATGATGGGGGATCTGAACAAAGGCACTATATATATATATATATATATATCATAAGTATAATAATAGAAGAACCCATACAATAGAAGAGAACCTATCTCTATCGTTAAGTGGATGAGAGAAGAGGGAGAGAGAAGAAGAAAGAAGAGAAAAGAAGAAGAACCAAAATAGGGGTTATCACTTTTGAGGAGAAAAGGATAGAGAGTGATAAAACATTAAAGCTTAGGGTGGTAATGGTGGTGGTGGTTGGTGGACCCACAAGTGGAATCTCATTCATTTGTTGTGTGGCTGCGGACAATCTGATGGATAGATCGATACCCACTATTCCACTACTCAGGATGATCCATTCTTTCTAAACCCTCCAATATGAACCCGCTTCTATCCAAAATACCCCTAACCCATTCCTCCTCCTCCTATGTTGATGTTCTATATCTCTAGATGAATATATATATATATAGATAGTGGCTACTGTCTTTATCTTTGGATGGTTTTTGGCTTTAATTTTGGGTCTTAACTAGATCTAGATGGATGAGATGAAATGGGACTCTTGAGGCTGGCTGTATTGGTTAGTTTTGATCCATAATAAAAAAAAATTATTGGGTAGTTTTTGTGCCTCAGGTGTAACTAATAGAGAGAATAATATGCTTCCAGTTAGTTCTGCAGATTAATTGTAACGGGCCGATATCCAACAAAATATTCTCTCTCTCTCTCTCTCTCTCTCAGAAGCAGGCGGCAACAGTTAGTTGATACGATGCCTTTTCACTCTAATCTATCTCAAATTATTGAATCCATTCCTCTCAAGTCTCCATGTCCTCACCTCCCCATTAATGATCTTTCCCAATCTTGATTAGACTATTTACAGTCCCAGACTACTTCTTCTTCTCTCTCTATCTCGCATTGTGTGTGAACTGTGAAGCCCTGCTCCAGTTTGTTGATTCTAAAAGAATTTAGACATTTGGACCCATTACTTAGTTGATCGTGTAGTTCCAACTTCCAACTGCCAACTTCCAACTCCCAAATCAATTCCCATGCCAGTATCTTACCACTTTTACTATGACCGATTCGTTTAGAGTCTTTAGACGTTTACCGGTATTTTTTTTTTCTTTCAGTTAGGGTAGTTACTTATATTTATTTCTGAAATTGGAACTTCTGAATAATAATCGTCCAAATCAAGGCTTTTCAAATCATGGGGTAACGTGGGAGACACGCAAGACCATTGACAGAGACGTCTCCCCACCATATGTTTCTCGCTCTCGCTCGTCTCTTCGATATTCCAATGACCCAAATATTATTTTACAGAGTCTTCTTCTGTTCTGTTCTGTTCTGTTCTGTTCTGCGACACAATTATAATTTAGCAGAGAAGTAGAGAGGCGTGAGAATCTGAAAGCCTACATTACTGACCCATCCATCCAATCGTTGGTTTCCACTTTCCTTTTTGCCCTTTTGTGCCACTCTTTCCATCCTCTTTTCACTAGTTATTTTAAAAGCTCAAAATGCAATAATATACTTTTGTTTTTTCATGGAATAATACAAATATTATCATTATTAAATCCAAGCCGGTTTTGTGGTCTGTATAACCCATATTTGGAAAATCTTGTTTTCAGTCGCGCAAATCAATTGAATCGATAGATAATAATATATTAATTAAATCTAGTTAAGAGTTATGATTTATGATGATTCATCTATGTATTTCTCTGCAAAGAATAAGGGATAAAGTTTTCTATCTGATAGCAGTCCAATGTTACTAATACAAGGTGTGCAATGACCATTGTGTTTTTTTGGGGATGCATGTACCTTGTGTCTGGCGTAGAGTCGTTCTCAGACATGAACACTTGTCCAAAAAATAATCAAAACAAATTCGACTCAATAGGTTTTGAAAATGACAAGTTGAGTCAAAAACATGGTTTTCCAACTATGGTATAACCATAAGATTTTAGGTGGCCAAACCTAATATTCATGACATGATAGATTTATTAGGCTCCAAATTTTATGTATGCATAAGCCCTGTGCATAGAGACCTACTATTTAAAAACAAATTAATGACTAAAAATACAAGAGAAAAATTCTAATATATGAGAATAAATGAGTAATTTAACTTAGAAAATTAATATGTGATCAATATAAATCATATCCTTTTTATTGAGCAGTTGGATTTCTCAAATCATCATTCCATGCGACACATTAAATGATTAGTAAATAGAGCTTCTATGGGTGGATTGATAAAAAAATATTACTTAACTAATAATAATAATTAATGTGGGATGCTTTTCCACTTTATAGATTCTACTCTGCACTATAACCATTTGATTGTACTATCATTATTATGGAGAAAAAAAGTTGCCTGATCAAGTGAACTCTGCACCTAGATACGGAGGCACAAAATTACAACATATCCCTAATAAAATAAAAAATCTCATTGATGTTGATGTCCCTGCATGCGCTCTTAGTAGTAGCCCCACACTGATGTAGGAACCATAAGATTAGGCAGTGATCTCTTGTCCTATTATCATATATTTAAAAAATTGGCTTTGCCATAGAACAATGGAGAAGGGAAAAGGCAATATATTATTTTGGAGTTTTCTGTATGCTTTCGTGGTGCCACGCTAATCTTTCTTCCCTTATGGATGGCCATATCTTAATGCTCTCACCCTTTCTACTATTATTATTTTTTTTTCTTTCTATTTTTTATGTTCCTTCATCCACAATGAAGAGAGAATCTCATCAATCATAGATTCTAATGCTTGGATGAGAATTCTGCAATAGTGAAAAGGGTATTTCGAATCTTCTTCAATATAGAGAATAATGATGATATCACATTGGTGGGTGAAGAGTCACCGTAGATGGAGAAAAACTTTCCTTACGACAAATTAGTCTATAACAGCAACCACATAATAGCAGTGGAAGAAGGAGAAGAAGGAGCAGTTGAAGCTTTATGTTTGTGTATGGTCAATAACAATCTAATGGATAAATGATCAATCTGAGGATTAGGTCCACCCAGCTCATCTCACCTAGTCATCCTCTCCTGGTATGGAAAATGCCAGTCTTTTGTCTATATTAGGCATCAATCCTCTAGACGACCTATATATATATATTATCTCTACTTCTTTGAGAAAGCAACTGATTCTTAATGAGTTTTAGAGTTTAATAAATGGGGGTTTGGTGGGGTATATGAATGATTTCGCTGCCTCCTTTGATCCCTTGGAATTGGGTGGGGTTCCTATCTCCTTTACATCACATTACTTAGTCAATCACTTTTCTATTATTAACTGCTTTTTCAATCTTACTCTTTTTCTTTCCCAAAATTAGAAGGTGCTCCTGTGTCTCTAAAGATTCGCCAAAGTCTCCTCCATCTTATGGTTTTTATTTTTTTGTTTATTAGTGAGAAAGAGAAACTTAAAAGACATGTGACCCCTCCGTTAAGACATAAAAAGGGAGAAATGACTGATCTATCTTTCACAAAAGGTGAAAATCCTTTCCCTGTTAATGCTTATGCATATGCGAATGCTCCCATTGGCCTTAGCACTGATACAACAGTCACAATACCTTTAAGGGGAACCCTCTCCCTTTATTTTTTTATTGATATTACCTTAAGTCGCATTTATTTCAATGTAATTATGCAAAAGTAGAATGGAAGCCCATCCAACCACTACATATATGGTCTATGCATCCTATTGTAGTTCATTGGTAGCTTCTGATTTCTTTTAGTACATTTTTCTGAAAATGTACATAATGTCATTGTCTTGTATATTTTGTTAATACACAATGTGAAAATGACAATATTTATCAGCATTAAAAAAAAATTGTTACATTAAAATAAAATTTTTTTTTTATCAATTTTGATTACAATAAAATTTTCTCTATATACATTTATGTGTATTTATGTCTTAACAAAAAAAAAAAAAAAAACTATTTACGGGTTGGTGGATACAAAATTAAACAATTGAAAGCATCCGAGTGGGGTATTTTTTTTCCTTTAAAAAAAAAAAAAAATAGTGTGCCATGGGCCCATGACACGGAGGCCATTTATTGCCATAATTTGTCCCACATAAGAAAGAACCACCATTTCTTTTTCTCTCTGCATTTTTTGGCCCGTTGCATTATTCTTGTCCCATCATCCCAACTTTTTGGTAGGGCTTTCCTCCTTCCTTTGTTAAGCCAATGATCCTACGGTGTTTTCTCTTTATACCAATTTCTTGATTGAAGAAAAACGTGTCATAGTGGTGGGCTTATATGGAATACTATTTCGGCATGAATTTTTTAATGAAACATCTGAAATGAATTAGAATGCCTGCTTGGGTGAAAAGATATGTTGATATTTTTTATTTTTTTCAACCGACCTACGGTAAATATATGTTGGTATTTTTTTTTTAACCTACCTACGGTAAAGATCATTTGGAACCATCTATGATGCCATCATTGTGGGGTGACGTAAAATTTTCCTCTTCTTTTTATTTAAAGGGGGAGGGGGTTCTCTCAACAAGTAGGGTACTTTATATTCTTTCATAATGATTTTTAATTATTATTTTTTATTTAAAATAATAATATAATAATCTTATGTGAGAGGGCATGTAGTACACCTCAAGATTAGAGAACTTTTTTCCATTTAAAAATTAGGGAGAGGGTTCCTAAAAGACAATGTGGGCCTTGCACCAGTTCAAGGATTAATGAGAGCACGTGTGGAAGCATTATAAGTAGTGGGATTTCCAGTTTTTATGGGAGTGGGGCAATTATTTTGCCCCTCCTTGTGTGTAGGTGTTGAGGTCATGCTACTTTGTAGGCTTTTTTCCCTTAAAATTAATAGGGAGAAAGAAACTTATCAATCTGGTGTTGCTTACACATATGTGAGCGGCTAATGGGAGGGTGGTTAGGAGCATCTTTAGTGCACGAGTCAGGGAGAATTTTTTCTTTTGTCCCCGACTATGTCTCGACGTAGGCAACACTAGACTAATAGGATTCCTTTTCCAAAATAAATATTAACTATAAAAGGATCCGATTTTTCCCCTCACCCATGGTGAAAGAAGAATCTCTTGCCAACCCTTGGCCATGTTTATTGGTATCAATAATAAAGGAAAGATTATTTTCAAATTCGTTACTAGTGAGTGGGACTTTAATATCCCATTGTATTTTAACCACCAATGGTTATTGGTTTCGATAATAAAAGAAATAATATTTTCAAAATCGTTAGTAGCGAGTGGGACATTATCCCATTGTATTTTCATCATCAATAGGTAAGGGATTCTTCTCGTAAAGGAAAACTTTTGTTAATATAAAAGGTACATTCTGAATTAATTAATTTCAATAAAAAAAAAGAAGAGACTTCAAACACCAATATTCCTTTTACTTGAGAATTACCATTTAGCTAATATTTTTTTCAAAGAAAACAATAAAAACATTTAAGTTGCATTTGGTATGCATTTTTGAAATGCATTCTAGGCCAATAATGCATTCTAAAATACATGAGAAAATAGATTCTCATATATTTTGAACCAAATGATTGATAGTCTTGTACAATTGTTTTATGTTTCATAAAGTTAAAATGTATTTGGCCAATTTCAACAATGGATATTAAACCAAACAAGGAGATAAGGTAATTGTGGGTGGAAAATTCTATTTTTATTGAAGAAGGGAGAGGGAGGAGAAGACAAAATGAAGATTTTCCTTACCCTCGTCCGTTTAAGAAGCTTTTCTAAATGTCCTTAAAACCCTTAGACGTAACATTGTTGGGTCTCAAAGCCATGACTATATTGTGAAGACCAATATTAACTAATGTTGTTAAGTTTAAGTCCGTAAGATTACAGCCACATACCACAATCTATAGTTCAATCTTGATCAAGATTTGGATAGTAAAGGGAAATATTCAATGCAAGATAGGCTATATGATTTATTTTTTTGCATTGTAAAATGATAAATGACTTAATCCACATTTTATTTTATTCATCTAATTGATAGAATTTCTATATCACTTAACACTTGCTTTGGCCTAATTAAAAAAAAAAAAAATCAGACTAAATGAATTTCACATATCTTAGACGAAAACACTGACTCAATAAAATTTGAATCGACTCATATATGATTTGATCATTTCTTAAACTTATGCAAATCTTCATGACTTATGATCATGATTTTTTATTCGACCCAGATGACTCGTTTGAATCAAAACCTGATTTTCCACTATAGGTAAGATATGTCAAAACCTTCATTTTCAATATATTTATAGTAGTTAACTTTTAATTAATGTAAAGCCATCCTCACCTTCATCATCTCGAATGCTCAAAGGTTAAATTATTAGTACAAACGACAAACCCAATCCAAAGAAGTCGTTTGATAATTGACAAGTCGTCATATGGCATGCTCTACGTGTACATCTTCTGTTACTTTCCTCTTCCTACTCCTCATCCTCTTTTGTAGTTTGTACTCAAAGCTTATCTTAACAATTGTCCCATCCATATATTAAGATTTTAGCGATATTATAGGGAAGAACCACTCTCTAGTAGAAAATAATAATAATAATAATAATAATAATGATAATAATAATAATAATAATAATAATAATAATAATAATAATAATAATAATAATAATAATAAATAATTCTTTTTTGATTGATTTTTTTATATATATTTATAATTCTTATGTATTTTTATATTCTTTATGTTATTCATAAGGGATTTTTTTATTGACAAATAATTTGTATCTTTTTTTTTACCCTTTTAATATAACACAAGTTTTTTTTTTTTCTCATTGAGGTTAAAAATGTCATTTCACATGTGTAATAGAAAAATATGTACGATAATGATACCTTTTGACAATGATATAACAATGTTGTAGCCATCAACTAATTTTTTAAAACACTTTATACCCTTATCTTAAAAAACTTTGAAAATAAAACGAAGCCTAATTAATGGAAGGTGTCCTTTGTTAGAGAGATTATATGCTTGTGCCTATGCTATATATAAGTGGGCGTATTACCCTTATTTGAGTTTGTGGAAATCTTCCTTTCTAAAGGACCTTTTTGATATTGTACATTGGACCTTATATATTGTTCTACTTGCGAGGTTTTTTATGCCAAAAAAATTTTCCATCTCTTATACTATTGGAAATTTAATCTCTCCCCCTCACTAATCTTTTTGAGAAGTTAATTTTATCAAATTTAAATTTTAAGTTCATATTTGATTGTTTTCAAAATTTTATATCATTATTTTATTTCAACTAAGATATTAGAAACCATATCCTAATATCTCTTCCCTCCCACGTTCCCCTTTCACTTTCGTGTGTTCCTCTCTAACTATCTTAAGTATTATTATTATTATTTTTCTGTTAACGTTGTAACTCATAAGTAGTTTCCTAATTAAAGCAATTTCTTTCTAACTATATCACTCTACAGGTTGCCCGATGGTAGACTTTTTTTTTTTTTTTTATTGTGGGTCCATTCTATACAAGGGCCCATGGATCAACTACGGGGAGGAGAAGGGGGAAGAAGGGAAGGCCCATACGTCAACTAGTATCTATAGTTTCAACTTCAAAATGTTCTGGCCTTTTATGGCTTGTAACTTGGGCAGGGTAACCTGAGGCCCAACTGGCCAGCTTCAAAATTTGCCAGATTGACCTGGGCTTCCATGATGCCAAAACTGATGCTAAATTTGGGCTGGCCTGAGTCGCCTGACTTCATCTTCACCATCATCAAGGCACAGCCTCTGTGGTTGCTGGATCCAAACACCAAAAAAATATATAAACTTGACCTATTAAGCACTGTATAAGTATCTATCAGTATCAATAGGAATTAGGTTTGGCAGCTTGACCCTCCTATCCGAATATCATACATGGGATCTTAGTATTGAAAACCCTATAAATTATTAGTCAACATGTAGAAATACAACCCTTAAACGATGCAAAAAAGAATGGGAAAATAAGAACAAATAATGTATACAAATTTACGAGGTTTGGTAAGATTACCTACATCCTCCTGAGATGAGATCCCTGCATCACTATTAATGGAGAATAGGGTTACAACGCTCGTTCTCACACCTCTCTCAAATTGCTTACATCGCTACAAATATATAGCGAAAACCCTAATACTAAAAAGTATAAAATTGCCCTCACTAAAAAAGTCCGCCTTGATAAAAAATTCGAACAGCCCTGCTACACAGGATGGCCTCTTGGCCACCTTGCAAACCCCAAGTTGGACTATTATTTTGTTGGGGGGGCCTATACTATTACTCTCTGGATTAATCTGTGATAAAATACAAGACATCGTACACCAACACGACAATCACATATGCCACAAGAGTTGTGATATAGGACAAAGCACCCCCATTTCCCCCTACCCAACTTGATGCCATCTGATTCACAATAATTCTTGACCGATTCCAGTAGATTTTGACCTGGATTATAGTGTTTAAAACCTTGGTTCCAACGCTACATGGCAGTAGAGTCATATGGTATAAGGAGGTCCCGTGTTGAAGCATATTCCTAGCTAAGAAGTAAGAGTCAATAATCTGAACCCATGTATGTTTGGAAAAAAAAAATCAGAAAAGTTGTATTGAAAAATCTGTTTAATTGCGGTTTCAGGGTTTTAAAAAATTAAATTTCAGAAAAGCTGTATTGAAAGATCTGTTTAATGGCGGTTTCTGGGTTTTCTCTGATCGACTCATCAAAGCACATTCACATTCGTTTAATTGCTTCTTGTTGTCTGAGTACGTGGTTCTATATGGAGGATCTAATCAATCTTTCCCCACGAGAGATCAGTTGTGTTAGTGAATCGTCAACATTGAATACAAAGTAGAGAGAGAAAGAGGAGGAGAAGAAAGCGAGAGAGAGGTAGACTGAGAATGCAATTGCTATTGGTTTTTGAGTTTGTGAAATGGGAGATGCAGAGACAGGTAGCTTGGGATGTATAAAAAGGGAGCAGGGAGGAAGAGAACGGGATGATGTGGCGGGGCAGGGCATGGCAAAAGTTGCAGAGTTTCTATGGAAGGGGAGGGAAGAATGCGGAAGAGAAGGATGAGGAAGTGAGCTGGCCGGAAGCAGGATTTAGAAGCCATGATGAGAGAGACGCAGAGGGTAGTGAGAAGGGATCGACGGACTTTGTCAAGGGAGGGGGCGACGGAGAGGAAAGGAGAGGGAGAGTTACCGTAGAGCAGCAGTGTTGGGAAGATTATGCAAGATTATCATCTAACCGTCATTAGATGCTAGTATTCTTCATTCCTAGGTAATAAATACGCTAGCATACTCAGCCTTTTCCCATATATTATTGGGAAAATTACAAGATTACAAAACTACCCACTTAATGTTTGGGTATACTGAACTACCTAGTAGAGTGTTCCTCTTTCAACATGAAACTTTCTAGACAATTTTACCCTTGAATCTTACCTTCTCCGATCAACTTGTCTACCCCATCCCTTACCTTCTCCTATACAGTTGAGCAGCGAAACCTCCTCTTTGCCATTCTTGGTCTTCGTTGTCGACCAACAAGGGCAAGCTCTTCTTCTGTTGAAGATGAGGGGCCTCCTCTCGGTTGCATACAAGAACGTAATCAGATCTCAATGTGCAGCTTGGTGATTTTTACCCCTGTCCAAGAACAACATCGGATTTAGCGAATTCGATGATGACTACCTAGGAGGAAGAGATTTCCGCCGATCATCGGTAGCGGGAAGTCAAAGGTAGTGGAGAGTGGGTGAGTTCGGTGCTCTGCGAAGAAGAAAAAGAAGTGTGGTTCGGGTTTGTAGAACTGGATAGGGAGGAAAGAAAAGAGGTGGGATGGCAAGTTGCGTTGTCGTCTTCTGCTTCTTCTCTTCTTCTTTGGGTGGAAATTGCTCTACTAAAAAATCTCCATCATCTCTTTCTGCCAAAAACTTCTCAAACCATCTCTTCAGCCACACCATGTCAATGGACTTGCAATTGCAGGATATGTTGTTCATCAACAGCCCTCCGAAATCTGAAGCCTGAAATTGGACATGTGGTAAAGAAATGAACTAATCTAGTTGCAGAATTTTAAGTCCTAAACAGAATGGGACTAATCCAGTTGTAGGATTTAAAGTCCTAACAGAATGGGACTTAACAATAGAGAGAGGGGTGGGGCAGAAGCCGCAGGACTGCAGAAAGCAAGGGGTGGGAGGTGGTGAGGCGAGTTACCTTTTTGTATGCCCTCCTCTTCTTCAAATCACTTCAGATCTGGAGGTGGTTTCAGTGGGTGGTTAGCTAAACAATCATTGTCTGTCCAGGCCGCCGTTGTCACCGCAACCAATTTGGCCATTGGTGCCTTCAATTGTAGCTGTTGCAAAAATAAATTGATCGAGTTGAGAAATGGTTTGCAGCGAGTGGAATGGTGTCATGCCATTACTTGCAAATAGGGGGTGGGAAGAGCCGTAGATACAGTGATCTCAGGGAAGTTTGGGTGGAAGGAAGTAAGGGTAAAACTGGAATGAAATGTAAGACGAACATTGTAATGGATAGTTTTGTAATCCCAAACATGATAGTTGTATATTTTTGTTAACTCAAACATAGGATGGATAGTTTTGTAAATGGAAACCCAAAAATGGGTAATAATGTAATTTTCCCTATATTATATGTGAAACCTATTCAGGATTCATGAAGATTTATCCAGGTTTAGGAAATGATCAAACCATGTCCTCTTTTTTTTCTTTTTTTTGGTAAAAAAAAAAAATTGGTCTAAAATTAAATAAAACCCTAAATTTTTTGTTTGTTGTCTTCAAAATTAGTCTATTTTTTTTCTTTCCACCAGTGAAGCAACCATAGTCTCAATATATCCTTCCTCATGAAACCATTTACCCAGATTTAAGAAATGATCAAGTCAGGTCTTAGTGGGTTCGAATTTGTTGTCTTCAAAATTAGTCTATTTTTCTTCTTTCCACCAGTGAAGCAACCATAGTCTCAATATATCATTCCTCATGAAACCATTTACCCAGATTTAAGAAATGATTAATTCAGGTCTTAGTGGGTTCGAATTTTTCCCGAGTCTCAATATATCTTTTCTTACTGTAAGGAAAAAAAAAAAATGACGTGCTCTAATCAGATTTGATTTGCTGACTCATCAGGTTCTTGAAATGGACAATCAAGTTGAAAAAAACTAGGTTTACAAGTGTGGGTTCCTACCAAAAAATTGAAAAAAAATTTACCCACCCCGCTG
This sequence comes from Macadamia tetraphylla, assembly GCA_022985045.1. Taxonomy (NCBI): domain Eukaryota; kingdom Viridiplantae; phylum Streptophyta; class Magnoliopsida; order Proteales; family Proteaceae; genus Macadamia; species Macadamia tetraphylla. Next base: position 79,383,918 of record CM040961.1, read on the forward strand.
CGATGGCACACACAAAAAATGAGAGGCTTTTGTTAGAATGCAAACTCGTCAGCAACGGAAAAATAAACCCACCATGACCATGCATGAACCAACCCTTGCTTTTTAATTGTGTGCCCTTCTGGTAATCAGTTATATTTTGTTAGGTAAGAATTCGTCAATGTTTGTACTAATACGGAGTATACGGTGGAGTAATATATAGCCTGGGTGGAAATGGATTCCTTATTTTAAACCTTCCACAGCTCCACTGAACGTTAGCAATGGCGTCAGATTTTACCTTTCTCCCCATCTATTTCTTTTCTTGCAGAACACATGTTGAGTTGAAAATTAGTGTGATTTTTCTTCTTCTTTTTTTGGTAAAAGAAAATTAGTGTGATCAACAAAACAGAATGAGTCAAATGTCAAGATTTATTGAACTCTTAATAAAATCAAAGACTCAGGGAGACATGGCTTGTGCAACCTTTCGCTCTAGACTCACGGACCCTACCCTAGACAGTGAAATGTATTAAATACTTTTCTCCTCTAGAAGATTCCAAAGTGAGTTTTCTCTTTTGCCCAAATTAATATACGAGTGTTGAGGAAATCCTTGCCCACCTACTAATAACAATTCTCGCATTTTTAATTACTATGCAACTATTCAATTTTTAGTAAGAAATAATTATTATTATGTTAATCACAATTCAAAATTTGGTAGTCATGTAAGACCTAATCTAACTACTAAATGAGCTACTTCAATTAAGATGGTTCTTACATGCATGGAAACCCAAAATCTAGCATTTACCATTGGTATGACACCTAAGAATATAGCAAGTATTAGACCTGTTTGAGAGTTCGATGAAGTATCCTCACCAAGAAGACGAGAAGTACTAGAGTGTTTGACTGATTAATGAAGGTGTATAAACTTTAGTCTCACATCATCTACTAGGGGGAGGATACTGGGATAGTTGATAACCTCTAGCATTCTTAACATAGCACAACACGCTTTAATTGTGATACCCAAGAATACGGCAAGTACCAGATCGACCGAGAGATCAATGGAGATGTCTCTACTAGGAATACGGTTAGTACCTAGGTATTTGGGAGATTGGGCTAGTTAATAACCTCTAGTCTAACATGGCACAACGCGTTTTAAAGTCTTGAGACCCATGGCCAAAGAGGACAATATTGTGCCAAAGTTAATGGGGCCAGTGCATTACAATTGGGATGGGTTTCGAGTTGATCTGGTCAAAGTTGTCATTTTTTCACTAATTTTTATGTTATATAATCCTGAAATATGAAATCTGCATATTATTCATCAAGTGGAGTTTTTTTTTTTTTTTTTCTTCAAAATTTTCCATCTATTTCAAAATATTTTTTATTTTTATTTCTTAGTGACCGTTCTTCCATTTTCTTCTCCATTTACTGTATGTGAAAATAAAAATATCTTATGATTGAAGTTGGTGAAAAAGGAATTTTAATTTTAGGTTTTTTGCTTTTTGATTATAAGACACTTTTTCTATTTTAAGAATAAAGTCCTATAATTTTACATGTGCTTGAAAACATGCAAGTTATTGACAGTATTTGAGAATGACATAATGATAATTTATTTTTTAATTATCTTAAAAAGCATTTTCACCCTTAACTTAATAATATTTTGAAAATTATACAAGAAAATCAAAAGAAGATTTCAACTAATCAGTTCAACATTTCGATTAAAACAAGATTCACTCAATTAAATTATAAGTGTCTATAAAGCAGTGAGTTTATCATTTTGTTGACTTTAGAAGAAGGGGAAAGTTCCCCACAATGAAAGGAGTCTATAGTTTTTCATCAATGGGAGCAAGTGACAATTCACTAATATTTGCATTTTGTTGAGATGGTATAGAGTGCAAGAGTGATAAGTGATAGGGTTTGTTCAACAATCATTTTTGGTTATTACCAATCCTTGTCCATGCGTGGGTTTATTGACTTATAATACATTGCCTATGATTTTTTTTTTTCTCAAAAAAGGACTTAATAATTAGAAAAAGAGAGGGTTCTTTGAATAGACAACATAGAGAAGTATGTCAATAAAGTGCGATAAAATTGTATCATATAGAGAATGCCATGAAAATCATTTCAAATTAAGAGGAGAGAGAGACAAACACAGAGATGTAGTTCATAGAACTTTGTAATTCAGTATAGCCTGATGTGAGTTTGGATCAAGTCCTCATACGTAAAAGGTTATCATACGATATTTGATCCATAAATGAAATCCACTTATTCTTTCTCTTTGTACAATTGAGTGAATTCTACATAGAAATCAAATACTTTAGGAGAATTATTTTCATTCGAAAACTTGATCCAAAGTCTTTATGCACCACCTTGTGTTCCCATTTTCAAAATCGGTTAAAGGACAAAATAATTGCAGTTACAAATTACTATTGGAAAAACAGAAAAAAGAAAAAAAATTGTCATCTATTCGAAGTCAAAACCAGACCAAGGCTCCCTAGTACGGTCACCGTTACGGCTTTTACGGCTTTGTCCGTTCCGTTATCTTTCTTGCACTCGAAGCCAAAGACATATCAAAGTAGTACCACCGCGTCATCGCTGAGGTGGCGAAGCTTCCCTGGGCTCTGTGCCTACTTGCTCTTCTTGTCTTCCCTTTCTCACATCAAGAGAAGAAACCCCGAAAACCATTCGTGGGAGTCGTGATGGTTTCCTCCTCTCTGAACTCCTGTAACCCTGATTCTGACCCCACCCTCCCACAGACTTGACTTACTTGATATCAAACTACCTCGTGTCTCTTTTTCTCTTCAGAAATCACTTCCCCAGCCTTTTATAAACTCACACCCTCAATGAATTCTGCAATCTTTCTCTCCTTCTTCATTTCCCTCTCTTTGTGTCTTCTAAGCCTTCCATCTCCTCTCTCTCTCTCCAGCCTACTTTTCTGTGTCTGTGGTTCCATCACACTATCCACTCTGGAGATGGGTTCGTGCTTCTCTTCAGATACCACTGACACTTCCTTCGCTCCGTCCACGGCGATTGTCATCTCTGTGAACGGCAATCTCCGCGAGTATCCCATACCCATCACAGTATCGCAGGTCCTCGAAATCGAAACATCGTCGCCGTCGTGCTTCCTCTGTAACTCCGACAGTCTCGCCTACGACAGTTACATTCCTGCCCTCAATTCCTCTGAAGAACTACAGCCTGGTCAGATCTACTTCGTTCTGCACACCAGTCGTTTGAAGTATTGCCTCACTGCTCACGATATGGCCGCGCTGGCTGTTAAGGCTAGCTCCGCCATTGCACAGAATTCCAGGAAGAACGGCCAACGGAACAAGAAGGGACGGATATCTCCCGTTTTGGGAGTGAACAAGAAGAGGGTCGGGAATGATGATGGGTTTAAGCCTTCCTATGATAACCTAAATATCGGGGTTTTGAGAACTGGGTCCATTAAAAAATTACAGAGAAATGCTTCCAAAAGAGCCAAGTTTGCTATTCGATCGTTTCGATTGAGATTGAGCACCATTTATGAAGGTTTGGTGGTGGATTAATTCTGTGTTTAATCGGATCATCAACAAAGAAAAGAAAACATGCATATACAGAATATGTACTCTTCAATTCCTCTTCTTCTCTCACCCCCCTTTTCTTCTTCTTCTTCTTTCTGTAATACTCTCTTTGACAGATAAAATCCCGAGTCTAGAGACTTAAGGAGTCGGATCAGTAGCCAGCAAAATATGAGGTTGGAACACCCATTTATCTCTTGAAATAATGGTTTTTTTTTATTATCAGCTCATACTTCAAGAGCAGCATTTCATTTGTTCATAATCATCTTTTCTGAAAGTTCTGTAATATAGAAATGGACCAGAGAAAATGAAATACTTTGTGCATATAAACAGGTCTGAAACTAAATTAATTCTTTCAGAGGTGGAATAGAGAAACCATTACTGGAACAGAACTAGTAAGTTTATTAATGGGTTTGAAGGAAAGCAGAAACTAGAAGCTAGAGAGGAGAAGAAAAGAAACTGTTTTGCGGCAGCCAAATGGAGTGGCCCATAAGTCAGAAAGCCTATAGTTTCGGATTTTGATTCACATCAATGTGTTACTATCAACGCAGATTGAAGCTAGCGCGTGGGCCACAATAGTTCGAATTCAAAACTCTTATTTTTCCCAATTTGACTTTCACAGAAAAGTCTAATATTGGTTGTGGTCTATCTATCTTGCTCTGATGCTCTCTCTTGAGTCTCGTGTTCAGATTCTCAATCCAAAGTCCAAACAATGTCCAATCATAAGAAGGAGAAAGGTCTTGGGTTGAAGAAGCACACGACACCCTTTTCTTTAAATTAGGATCCTCTTCAAACGTGCTGTACGTCCAAAGTGTGGGTGTATCTGGGGGCGCACCCCAACTCTCACATCCCACCTATGAATTTCAGGTGTTGAGATTTTTTTTGCATACGTTCATTTGCACGTACGCATGAAGTCACCTGACCCACTTTGATTTTTTTTTTTTTTTTGGATAGTGTCCCATTTTGAAATTGGAACCTTTGCACATACGTTCATTCGAATATCGATCTCAGGTATTAGAGATCCTAATATTTACTAAACGTTTTGGGCTCAAGCATCAATCAATTAATAATTAGACAATATTAGTGAAAAGCAATGGCTCGAATGGTATTGATTGAATACTCCCTCAAATTGATTAACCCAGACAGAAACTGATCCGACCTGGCTAATTGACGCCCCTAATAGATGGTTTCCTCTTAAGCCGATGTTGAGGATCACATACCATACTAATGATGGTGTGGAGAATGATGTCATCTATGTAGCATCCACATGATCAAAAAAAAAAAAAAAGATAATAATAATAATAATTATTATTATTATTAAAAAAAAAATAGAATTTATCTTTTATTTGTTTTTGTGTCTTTTATCTTTAAAGATTTGTACCTCTTTTTACTTTCATTTATGTTTGTTTGTTATTTTCAAACATTTTCTAACTTTCTTTATTTGACATAGTCCCTGTTGCATATTATGCAGAAGATTCTCTCGATCTCAAATTGAGTGAGATTAGTCCTCGGGGGAGGCTCGAGAGAACCTATCCCCCGTTCTCTTGCAGAAAACGAGTCGGCCTCTAGTCAAAGGGGATAATACACTAGTCTTGTCACTTGTGGAGAACTTTTTAATAATAATAAAAACCCCTCCAACCATTTCATGTGTTCCGAAGTAGAAACATGTTGGGTAGACCTTATATGTTCATTAAAAAAAAAAACTGTCCAGACTCCAAATAGTGTTTTTCTATTATTTGTTTATCATTTTATGGCCTCATGAAGCATGCAGGAATTCAGTCTACCTTTTAGAATTATTTGAGCTTTGAACAGTCTTCAATTCCTTCCAATAGGAAAAAAAAAAAAAGAGAGCAATTTAGTGCACGAGGCTCTCGCTACTGTAAGGCCTGAAAAGGACAAGTGTACGCAATCTTACCCATGCTTCACAAGAGAAGCTGTTTCCAAGTCTTCAATTCCTCCCAATGACCTTTGATAATATTTTCTTGCCCAGATTATAGCATTTATAAGGTCATGTAGCATATGATGAAAATGCTGGTTGGAATTTCAACAAAACATGCTATACAAGAATTTCCATAATATAGGGGGTTAGGAAAATAAAAATTAGGGAAAAAGATCATTACTTAGTGCATGCCCTACGTTTAGACGTAAGTGGTGACGAAAAGACCACTTTACTCCCTAGTTGGATACTTGTACATCTCTTCTGATTGATCCCATGTTGGCATAATGTCCATGCGACCATATAGTTTTTCCAACCCTAAAATTTGATTTCTTGATAATTTATTGGTCACATGACGTCACATATATATGACCTTAGTATTTGTAGTCAAACATTAGAGTCAATCTTACTTGCATATTTTCATTAATAAAATCCTCCTTGCGTCTACCATTCTAACATGAAATGGGGGACCCCAATATCTTTCAATTGAAAGAATGATCAACTGGGCCAAAATCATATGGACAAGTGGGTCTTATATTGTAATCACTTGTCAAATTTTAACTCAAATCAAGGCCGGCCATGTGATAGAATAAAGTTTTAAGTATTCATTAAAAATGAAAAAAAAAAAAAAATTCCTCAACTTTCTTAGTCAGATAATCCCGTTTTCTTGGTGTATGTTGTAAATGATTTTTACCTAAAAAAAAACTGTGTTCTTTGAATTTTTTTTTTTTTCTCAAGTAATATTGTCATTCCTTGAGAAAAAGCTGCATTAATTATTTACATTTCTACTAAAGACAATGCTGAATTCAACCTGAGATTTTTTTTTTCTAGTTATTTATAGGGCTATTTTACCTAATTAAAGTCATAAAGAATTGAACAATTTGCAAATGTAATTAAAAATATAAAAAATAAGAACGTTTGAAAATATTCAAAAGCAACTCTGAAAGCAAGTGAAGTGAAATAACCTTACACATAATTTGTTTTGTTTATGTAGTTTTTTCTATCTACAACATTCATAAGGGATTCGTCGCACCGGGCAATAAGATAAGATAGACTTGTTGTACTACTTGACTGGTAAAAAGAGCTGCAATAAGAATGTTGTTTTATGAGGTGCTTGATAAAGATTGAAGAATGCAAATAGCAATTATGGCTGCTTTTGGTATGTACTTTCGAAATGCATTCTAGGTCAATAATGCATTCTGAAATCAAAAAATAATGCTCACATCAAGGTCCTTGTGTGCTTTGATCTGAATTAGGGAGAGAATGTTGTGGCAAGTTATATCATATGCTACGAGTTGATCACAATCAACTGGCCGACGCCCCTTCTAATCAGTTCACATACAATCTAAAATTTATATACATTCTCACATTCTCTCTTCTCTAACCATGTGGATTCTTTTGGGTACAAATCATGAGATATTGGAGATGCCAATATACATGGGGGTTGGCCAGGCCACCTGTATATCTCTACCCTTGAATTTATATTTGATTTTTTGTATGGTAGGGTTGGACATGATCACGAAAGGTGGGGGGTGGGGGGTGTCACATTCAATTTTCCGGTGGCCAGTGACTCGCTTTTGTTTTTTTATTGCCTTAGAATATGTACGTGTAGGCCCCACACGAACTCACTCATCTGAACCATTCAAATCTTCCAGACGCCTGTTGTCTTCTTCTGATTCTGAAAAATTAGAATTCTCGTCTCCTACCTCCCGTCCCATGAGAACGAACCTTCTTATTCTGGAAGAAAGTAGAAAGGAAGACTAGAGTCACAATTTAATGGGCTGGCCCTTAATTGGGCCCATCTGTTCTGTACCAAACTAGAGTAGGGCCCACGACATAATTAAAAACTTATGGTAAAACCTCACCATCCAGACAACCAGAGCCATATCAGGCCTACATGAGCACAGAAAATATAGTATGTGAGACAATGATGTCATTGACTATTCATCAGACGATTGGGTGGACTAGGAATATTTTGGTGGGTGACAGACAGCTAGGTGGGTTTGAACTGATATCCAACGTGATCATTAATCATCGTGTCCAGCTCAGCCCAGCCCAGCCCAGTCTACTACTTTTTAGTCAGCCATTAATATCCAAGAGGTTATTCTCCAGTTTGAGAAGGCCCTCCGCTCTAAAGAAAATTGTATGCTTTAGCTGAACACCCAGCTTCTTTCTCCAGGGGGTTTCCAGATTTAGTCTTTAAGAGCTTGCACCTCCTCTTTTGTTAAATGTTTGTTGGTGAAGATGTAAAAGGTTTGGCCAAACACTAAAATAAGGCCCAATTCAAAAAAAATTGGGTCAAAACTGAATAATGTGAACCGAATAAAGATCGAACAGTGTTGTCTCCGTTCTGGTTTAAAAAGATGCTCCTATACTGTTTTGATTCGGTTTCCACATATTTTATCTTGAATGAACGAAACCAAACATAAATACAGAACTGATTAACACAATTATCGAACATCTTAAGCTTTTGGATTGAAACCTCCAACATAGTATGCATTGCCACACAAATAAGGAACAACACATTAAAAATGTTGAAAATAATTCTACATCTACTAATCAACTCTTGAGCCTCTCATTTTACCACAAAAAAAAAAATTTGACCATGTTTTTCCTAGAAGATGTCCAAAGACAACATTCAAATACCAATTGAGTGCTGCTGGACCCATGGGCCCTTGCTTGTAGGCCCATTTGTCACATTTGTCTGAGGACGAAACACGCGGTGCTAACGCTTTCGCTGTAAAGCTTTAAAAGACCCCAAAAGATATGACAACGTACCGACTCTTCTGACAAATGGCAACCACCACCACCATCCGATGTTCCCTAAGATTCACACCACTACCCCTAAAGTATACTCCAACCTCCCAATTCTCACCCACCATAGAAATTGGGATGGTTATTTATTTATTTATTTATTATTATTATTATTATTTTATTAATAATTGGGATAGTTAAATGTGGGCAACAATAAATGAAGGCTTAATATATTCATAGGAAAATGTTTAATATGGGAGGTATGGTCACTACATCTAGTCATATAAGGCGAAATAATCAGTCAAATTCAAGGTTCGACTTTGCAATGAGAAGTCAAACTATCTTAACGCAATTGGGGCAATTCTCAGTTATTCTCATCCTAATGATACTTAAATAGTCTTCACTCACTCATGAAAAGCGTAATACACTAGAATCCAAAGGGTGTTACAAATCATCCAACAGTTAGATGGCTAAATCAGGTCAGATTATAACTGTACCCAAGGAGAGAGATAAGTTCAATGAGATGGTTTATATAAAATGGTGAAAGGTTCTATGAAAGTAATATAGAAATCAAATTCTCTTTTCCCCATTGCTTTTTTCTTCTTGTTCTGTTTACCATTTACCATGTTCTATCACAGCCAAGTCAATTTGTCCTTCCACGTGTACGACAACATCTCCTTCCTTTGGGGTTCCCTTTCTTATCTCATTTGAACATTTCAACACAATCAAACTACATGGTAATGAAATGCTACAATGATCATCCCTTCCTTTCTTTTCATGTTATTCCACCCATTACACATATCCATTCTCTAACCATAATCCCTTGCGAACAAACAGGGCCTCAAGGTTTAGGGTTGGACTCCAAATGGTATTTTTTTGAATTTCACATTTAGTAAAGAAAGGCTGATCATTTATTAAGGAATGGGTGTATAAAGAAATCCCATCAAGATTCTCTCACTCCAAAAAAAAATCAGATGTAAACTACCTGCCTATGTTTGGAACCTTGTTATCTGGAAATCTTAGATATGGATACCTCATACCCATGAGTCGTAAGGATAGGTGTGAAGTGAAGTGAAATTTATTACTAAAAAAAATGTAAAGTGAAATTAAAACAAGAGAGAGAGAGGGTAAGTCTATTGGAATGTGCAAAAAAACATCAATAATAATGAGATTTTCACTTTTAATCGGGGTGTGGTGATCATTTTGCGATACTTTTAGGTTTCATTTTCCTTATAAACAAATATGGGAGAGGATTGGACATGCCACTAGCTTACAGTAAGCTAGCAGCCTACACCAATCATAGGACTAGAAACAAGAGGGCAAGAGGGTCTTTTCCAAAAGAGGACAGAATGTGACACAGGCTGGGCACCATGGCAGCGTGCCTGGCCTTTTCCCAACAAAAGTAAATAAAAAGTTTTACACTATTGTAAGTTAACATGTTCAATATGTTGTTGAGTTAGTTATAAAAGTATTGTTGATAAAGATTGTGAAAATTTCCATTATATGTTTTCATTCTAGTTTTACCTCACTTCGCATCTACCTAAACATGCCTAATCAACCTTCTCTTTAGAAGAAAATATGGGGAAGGATCCATAATGTCATCCTCACCAATGGTGGTCCTCCAAAGGTTAAATGACCAAACACCCACACATAGGTTGGATGCACCCGTTCAAGAGCCCAGAAAAAGATTTTCAAACGGAAGTTTTCAATATTAGGAGCTTTGGCTTTCGTCTTTCAAGAGGACATCATTGCCTACTTACCCATTCCTCTGATTCCATTGAATTGATTTTTCAAGCTTCTGAGGAAACCTTTCCTCACCAAATGATACCTTAAAACAATATAATTTTACATAAAGAGAGAATCTTGTTTTAATCAAGGTCAGTGGAAAAAAAATTTATAATCTTTTTTCCCCCTTTTAATATAATATATATTTTTTTCAATAGAATATATTTTTTCTTTTCACTATAAGAGGCTTTCGTCTTTCAAGAAGACACAATATAATTTTATATAAGGGGAAATCTTGTTATAATCAAATTCAATGATTTTTTTTTTTTTGTTTTTTGTAATCTTTCTTTTTTGCCTTGGGTTGAACTTAAAACCACACACTTCCTGAGATAAAGGTCCTTTGCAACTCAATTACCCTTTTGAAGTTAGGATATACCTTATTGTTTCACATATGTACTAAAAAGTTGTGCAAGATAATAATTACTTTTCATAATGACATAATAATATAAGTTTTTAAATTATTTTGAAAATTCTTTTTACCCCTATTTAAAAGCTTTTAGGTATAAAACATCAAAAACTTTCATTTTATTTTATTTTTTGTTCAAGTTTAAAGGTCTATTGGACATTAAATAGTAGACCCACATAGGGACCCAAGGCCACATTTTTTTTTTTTAAATAGGTAGAAAGGTCACACTTCTTAGGAAACAAGGATATTGGTGCAAACCAAATACCGAGGCAATTGAGAGGAGTTGATCAAGTGACCAACTCTCAGGCATTGGCACTTATCACTGTAAACCGCCAAACCAAAACCCATTTTAAAACACACTTATTTAAAATTGAGAAAAAGAAAAATACATTTTGGTACTAAATACCCATCAATGAATGTCCTCATGCATTGGCACCAAAAGCCAGCCTTCACTCTGCTATAGCATAACACATTTATCATTGCAACCCATTGAACTTATGCATAAGAAATAGAGGAAGAGATTTATACCTTTTTCTTCTTCTCTAAAGCGAAGTGGAATCAAGGTTCATTTCCTTACATTCCATATATTTTCTTTTCTTTTCTTTTTGGGTTTTCTTGTTTCCTGCTTTCTCCCCACCCTAACTTTCCTCAGATATAGAACATAAATACAGAAAAGAAGCATGACAAGGCCATCCTCAATGGGAGCAGAGGAGACCCCATGAAAGAGAGCCTTTTGGGTGGATGTGGCCTGAATTATTATACCTTAGCCAAAAAAGACTAAGCGTTTCTTGCTCACAAGTGGAACAACCCACACATGATCCAAGTTTGGCATCTCTCTCTCTCTCTCATTCCTTTTTGTCATGATTAACCACTTAAGGATGAGCATCTAACATTAACCATGAAGAAATGAAAAAGAAAAGTTTAAAAGGCAAGATACCACCAAGAGGCACTAGGCCTTGAGAAATAAGGAGAACAAAAAAGATCAAAACATGAAACTAGAAGATGAAATTAGCTCAATCGAAAAAGAGCAATAACGAGCTCATACTATGTTCATCAGAGTTTCCAATCGGATGAGCAAAGAAAGTTAGGGGCAAATCTAATACGATGACTCCTTACTTTACGTAAAGCAGAGATTTGATTGTCTTCCTAATGAAGTTCCTCATCTTTTTGCTTCAACTCAAGTGCATCACCTAAATTTTGCAATATGTTGAATTTCCTTCTCAGAATACTTTGATCTTAGATCTTCCTTTTGAGAGAGACAATCTAAGGAGACGTGCTACTCTGAAATATGAAGAAATAGTTTTCTTTCATTAGACTCCAAACATGCCCCAGACATAATTGAGTTATCATCCATATTTCCATCCCCATCATCGATCGGTTGATCCAGGGAATCAATCTCAATGTTGGAACAAAGTACATATTATTTCTTCGTTATCTTTAATTTAGCTTTAGATGACTATAGATGCACACATATTGTCGTATATAAAATCAGATAGAAATCCAATTGTGTTTATAAAAAAACTCCATAGACCTCGGAAGATATGTCTGAAGTCCTAACTACGTCTATGTATTTGTGCGTGTCTCTTAAGTCTCCTCACCAGGCAAAATAATGGATTTGCTCTCCGTGGACACCATACCTAACACTTTGATTCGCTTAGATGGGTCCCAAGTCCCAACACTGGAATGATTTATTATATAAGAATCATTCATATATTTCTGTAATATGGTCATCAGTTGTATGAGTGTTCCAGCCCAAACTGGGTGGACCGACCAACCGGTTCATACAAATCAACCAAAACTAGGCCAAACCTGAAAAAGACCAAATAAAAACCTAGGGTTTTCAAAAAATTTACATATGCAACTGTGCAGGAGATTGTTGCTTGGTCATATGCTCCCTACATACTTGTGTGGTGGCAATTAGATCATTTAAAGGGCATCAATATGAATGAGATTTTTATATATACCTGAAAATTTGAAACCCAATCAGGCTGAAATTGATCGATCGAAGTCAACCTTAGTAATTCGTCTTGGCTTTGACCCGATACCAATCTAAAATTGATTCAACCCAACCAAAACCGGACCAAATTATACACCCCTGACCAGTGACTTAATTGGACAAAAGTTGCCTACAAACATTCCTTTGATATATAAAATTTGTTACATAAAACAGGCAATTCAAGCATGACGATTGACGATGGCCCCTCTACAGAGAGAATATCCATTTACTTTGGTCGGTTGGGCACTTGGGCCACACTTTACCAAGAGAAAAGACAAGACGATCACTGGAAACTTCATTCATGGCTTCACTCCAAATTCTGACGTCTCATGTCTGCACCCAAATCGCTATCGTCTCTCGCTCATAAGATTGGGATAGCCACTGATATGCAAATGGCACGACGCACGCTTCGTTTTCTTCTTTGGGGTACAAACTCTGAATCATTGCCCCACGCATGAATCATCGATCAGTACTATCCCATAACCTAAATTATCCCGTCCCTACTGTATCCTTTTTGTTCTTTTGGCAGTACCCCAACCCTTTTACAACAAATTCTAATTAGGAGACCAACACTCTAAACTAATTGCTAAGTATAGTTTTCACATAGGGGATGTAAATAGATAGTTGAAAATCTGAATTCCATTTATTTAAGGGTATTCATATCCAGCCAAAGGGTATTTGTATCTAAATTTGAATTATTCAAAAATAATTATCAAATATGTATAGATAATCAACTATAATAAAAAAAATTAACTAATTAATTATTTTCAAGTCCTTGAAGTTTAATAGAGAATATAAAAAGAACCAAGACAACTTAGAGACATGGATTAAAAATGTAAATTATATTTATTTAAGGGAGGAAGGTCAATATTACATAAGTTACGGATATAAATGGATAATCAAAAATCCGAATCGATTTGCATCTATATTTGACCATATTTGATTTAAATTTGATTATCTAAGATTTTGAATGTATCTTCATATATTATTGGATTATCTCCACCTAATGCCTTGAAGGATTTTTTTTTTTTTGTTTTCTCTTTGGTGGGTACAGATGATTTAATCAACGTCAGAGTTTGATCACAGCTGATGAATGGATTAAGCTTCGTTTTCTTGTTTAGTCGGTAATGTAATCTCTTCAAAATCAAAATGATTAAGATACCATTTATATTCCCACTAAATCTTCATAGGAGGGAATAATACCCCATCATATAATTCGTGGCCTTCAATTGGACCACACGAATCAATAATAGAGTTTTTGACGACAAGAGCAGCTTTATGTTCTTTTGTCTTAATATAGGACAGCTCAGACATACACATTTCTTTTGTTCCCCTTTAACGGCTAAAGCAAGCAAAGTCTCGTTGGTGAGCCTATGGGCCTTATACCTGTCTCTCTCTCTCTTCATTGTTGGGTCAGGTTTTTCAATTCTCTAATGAGACTATTATCATCAATTAGTGGCCACCAACTACATTGATTTTTCATTAATAGTACATTAGTAGCAAGGTTAACTAAGTAGTCATCCAACATTCCAACTCCCCTCGTGTACATGTTTAACTGGTGGTTCATGGTCTCCTATCTCTTTAACGGGTCGGATCTTGGTTCTTGGATCAGTTGGCATTTCAAAGTCATAAACTGAGTAATTACTTAATACCAAGCAATGTGAGACTAGAACTCTCAGTCGTCCAGATCCTCATTGCACCATTGCAGTGCGACAGAGATTGATTGCCTCTCATTTCTAGTTAAGGAGTGTATCCATAATATCAATTCCCCAATTTGGACTTTGGACCTTCACATGGTCCGAGTTTTCGACTCATACCAAGTTCGTTGCTCATCAACTGCGTTATCCCTTGGGTTAATGGATAGTACATTCTGATATCATTTAATGATCATTAACCTAAATACTCAAACTTCAAGATTGAAAGGTCTTTCCAATTTTATAAGACCAGGAATTGCAAATAACAAGATCAATGAAGTGTAAAAAGTAGAGTTTAAGGGTGTCAAAACCCAGCACGAACCAAATAAATCGAGCTGAATTGATTGAAATTGAACTGATATAAACTCATTGGACCATGTTTTGGGCTGAAGTTTTGTGAGACAAAATCAAAATTGGACCACATTGAAACCGATAAGACACCAAACCGAACTTCAAAAATCAAATTGAAACTGATGTAACCCAATAAGAAGCTGATATCAAACCGAAATCCATAAAAAACACACTTTTTCATACTTTTGAATATATTTACATAGGAAAACCAAGATCAAATCGAAACCAAACGAAAATCTATGCATCCATATTGGTTCATATTTTGATTTCATTCGTTTACATCAAAATGAACCAAAACCAGTCCAAACCAACCGATTGACACCCCTTGTCTAGATATAGTTGTTTACTTGAACCTGAGGTTGACTCTATACACATGCATCATTTGGGTTTTGAGGATCTCATATGGTGAGATAAAGATATAGGACCATCATTAACACAATCTAGACTCGTAGATCTCTTATCTCTATTAATATATATACTATACTGAACTCATGTTCCTTCCAAAGCAGGTTTTAGGCACATCATTAACCTAATCCATTCCTCAAAAATCTACAAAATCTAGTCATCATTGTAATTCCTTTGCGTCTCCATTCTCCAACACCTAGAAAAGAAGAGGGAAAAAATTGGTAGAACATGAAAAAAGACGAATCTTTTTGCATGTCACGCGAGCCATTCAAGTGTATCCTATATGGGGGCCCACACAGCCTCGTGGGCAGAATTATTACTACCCATGATTTCACGGCCCACAAAGAAGCCCTCGTTCCTACTTATTTAAGCCCCTCCCCACTCAATGCTTTTCTCATTCTCGCCGACCGATCAAAACACACACACACACAATCTCTCTCTCTCTCTCTCTCTCTCTATCTGTAGAAAGAACAAGATGAGGATGGTAGACTTGGGAAGCCAAAGAGGGCCTCTCCACATCATAGAGACGGCAACCGCCGTGGAGTGTGGCAGGGAAGTCAGATTCCGGCGATCATTTCGATCACTTGTGGAGTGCATGGTCCCATGTTGCGGCTTCCAACCATCTGATAACGACTCACATTCTAGTGACACTGAGTCGACTCACGGATCAACAGTGACGGGAACCTTCTTTGGTTACAGGAAAGGCCGAGTCAGCTTTTGCCTCCAGGATGACTCCAGAAGCTCTCCTCTGTTACTCTTGGAGTTCGCTGTTCCCACCGCCTATCTTGCGAGAGAGATGCAATACGGGTTGCTTCGGATTGCCCTGGAGTGCGACCGACGCAGATATTCCCGCTCATCCTCCACCACCGCCGCCACCACCACTACCACCACCACCACCAACAACAACAACAGTAAAAACTCGTACAGTTACTCTTCATGTTGTTCTCTCTTCAACGTACCAGTCTGGTCCATGTACTGTAATGGTCGGAAGGTCGGGTTCGCCGTGAGGCGTCAGTTGACGGAGAGCGACGGATCTGTCTTGAAGCTGATGCAGTCGGTGTCGGTGGGTGCCGGAGTATTACCCATGGAGTCAAAGTCCGAGGAGGGGGATCTCTTGTACCTCAGGGCGAGTTTCGAACGAGTTATTGGGTCTCCTGACTCAGAGTCCTTCCACATGATTAACCCAGTCGGGAGCTCTGGCCAGGAGCTCAGCATATTCATGCTAAGATCATGAGTATATCCCTCCTCCCAGTTTCAGTTTCAGCTTCAATAAATTGAAGCTGTAGTTGATTACTAGTTTGCTTTAGTGGATGGATTGGCAATGAAATATAAAAGTGAAGAAAACCCAGGAGGACATGATCAAAAGTCAACAACTTTACCTCCTGGCTCGATAACCAGATGAGGACGCATTTGTATGTAGTGTAATTGAAGCATGGGAATTCCCAAATCCTTTGATGGTTAATCACTTAAATCTCCACCTTTACGTAAAATTGTTACTTTACTGTACTACTCTTTTGTGTAAATATGATTATATTTCTTACTTCTTAGGCTACTTTAATTATCTTTCTCTTTTGATTTGATGAGATCAGTGGTCTTGAGTCTCAATCCATATAAATTTGAAAGTAGGGAGGAGTATAATAGATTTTAATGTTTAAGAAATTTTACATTGGATCAAAATGACGGATTAATGAATACAAACAATATAGATTTACGAAAATCGTGTAGAAATGTAACCCTAAAATGATACAAAAAAATTAAGGAAAAAAAACAGTAAACATATTTACGAGGTGAGAAGAGATTTTGCTTCACTATCAATAAAAATAGGTTTACAACACTCATCCTCACACTTCTCTCAGATTGCTTACAGAGAAAGATGATTTCACTACAAATATATAATGAAACCCTATATGAAAAATTTACAGAAATACCAATAAGGTCTTAGGAATTTTTCTCAATCCACTTTTGCTATAGATGGAATTAAAGACATCCTATCCCCAACATATTGGTTGTCAAAGATCTCCTTGAATACTCTTCTTTCCCTTCTCGTTAGTCTTGTCTAATCCATTCTCTTCATAAGTTGTCAATGATCGTTATTAATGGGTATGTCTATCTTTATATAGACTAGAAACATGTATTAATAAATTTTCGATGAACGTTATTAATGGGCATAACTATCCAATATATAGACTAAAAACAAGTATTAACCTTAATATAAAGTAATTAATAATAAATTAATCACTCAATACTCTACACTTTAAGATGATTGATTAAAGTCCATAATTCAATTAGGAGATAACCTCCAATTGAACTCCATTTAACCAGTCAACACCCCTTTAAGTTCTACCTAAACAATGAGTACGAGCTCATACATGTTGAGAACAAGACATTACAAAGAGAAATAGATAGGATATTGGTTGTCAATTCAAGGTAAATTGGTAATACCAACGTAGGAATGGTTGATTGATAATGATAAGCAATGGAGGAAGGGAGCACCACTCTTATTTGCTTGCCAGTTGGCACCACACTTAGCTACTTTGCATCCGTCAGCCCTCTTGGTTATGGCCGACCAACTCAGCTTTTGGACTAGGGACGGTCTCTTAAATCTTAAGCTTTGACGACCCAGTTTACAAAGCACCCAATAACGTGGCCGGATAAAGCGTCTCAAAGGGGTCGGAGTAGTTTTGTAGTCTTCTAGATATAACCTAACCCCATCACGATTCAAAGCACTCATTATATGCCCTTTTTTAAAAACAAATTCTTCTGGAAGGCAATTCTTGAATCAGACGGTAGGAATTGAAGATGGATGAGTGGGGAGAGTTGAGAGTTGAGAGTTGATGAAGAGTTGATGAGATTCATTAACCACTATATATCCTCGTGAGTCCTACAAAGGAAAGGAAGAGTGGTAAAGCCTACTACTGTCTACTTTGCTTCCTCCCTTTTTAGCTCCGTGTCTTCTTGTTTCCTCCCCATTTAAAGTTTGAAGTTATAGTGGGGGTACAGATATATATATATATATATATATATATAAACAAGATTTAATCACTTTATTTTATTTTTATTTTTTTTCTGGGGCGTGCTGGTGTGGGCCCGAGCCTGGCCAAACCCATCCTGAGTCTGAGACATGATTGACATTTTCAGGCCCAAGATATGGCCGGACAGGGTAGGACCAGGTTTCGATTCAAGCTTGTGGCACAACGGTTAAATTGTACTATTACAACCTGTTGGTTACAGGTTCAAAACTTAGAAACAGTCTTTTCTGCAAAGCAAAAGATAAGGCTGCTTACACACTTGCCCCTCACATTCCATCGTAAAAACAGGAATAGATTGGCCTTGCCTAGCATTGAAATAACAAAAGTAAGAGCTATAAGGTTTATTGAGACCAACCCAACCATTTAGGATTGGGCTGTGTTGAGTTGAGTCCGATAGGAGCGGACCTAGGTTGTGATGTCTCAGCCCACTTGAGGCTAGTTTGGGCCTGAGTTTAGCAAAATGGCCTAGGGCTGGATTTGTGTTTTAAAAAACCCAACACAGTCTGATTGCACCCCTGCAACTTATCAATCAAGTTCATCTCATGAAAAAAAGTGAACAAAAACCGAACTGAAAACAATTCAATTTTGAAACTATGTACTCTGACTCAACCTGCTTGGTTCGATTTCGATTTCTTGCATATAAATGTGATTCTTTTTCTCTAAAAGTAAAATGTAATGCTATAATATTAGAATTATATAATCATATCTACTAAAGCACCATATCTAAACTACTAGTATTACTTATTAATATTATAAAACCATAAATACTAATTTCTCATATCCAAGTTGTTAGTATTATATAATAGTATCCTATTTGGTTTCTAATTAGGTTTGAATCGATGTCTTCTTAAATAGAACCTAAACTAAAATGAATTGAATTTAAAACATCTATTCTGTAACTGAATTTGGACCAAATATATTTGGTTTGAATCGAATTATTCGATCCAGTTTCAATTTTTTGTTCCCGATCCAATTTAAAAGCCTTTAGAGAGAGAGAGAGAGAGATCCTTGAAGAAAACAATGGAATAAGATTTAGAGTGGCTTGATTCCTTTTGGCCTAATGTCTACCATCAACCAACTTGGAGACTCACCAAAGTCAAAACTTAGTTTTTCAATTATTTTTGCCACGTGGATATGTTATGTTCACGAGCGTGGGAACGGGTGAATCGTACGGATGAACTTAAACTTCCTCGGATAGACTCCTGAGTCAAGTAGGTAAGCTCACGGGATCGATCCTTGTTCTTGCGTCTACCTATTGTGAAAGTTGGAAAGATACACGTTCTGATTTCTTCGAGGGAAAACCAACCTCCAAATCAATTCATTAATATCTCCTCCCTACATTATTGGCAATAAGCCATATATAATGACTCATACAACGGTCGACTCACAACGGTTGACTACCCACTTCCTAATTGATAGCAACGATTGTTAAATAACAAAATCAGAATTGCAACTCCTAAAGACCAGGTCTTTCCTAAAGAATAGGTCTCACCACTTACGTGGACTCTTATTTCATTCTACTCCCTAACCACCCAAACTTAATTGAATAAAAATAGGAAACTACTAGTAACACGTACTACTACTCCATAATCATCCCAACTTAATTGAATAAAAATAGGCACTCCAAGTGACACGTAACATCCCTCCCTCCTCAAACAACACCCTTGTCCTCAAGGGTGATCTCTGGGAATCGAATTTTCATTTGATGTGCATCCTCCCAAGTAGCATCCGAAGGAGGAAGCCCTTTCCAATGTACAAGAACCTCCTTACGCCTCTTCCGGGTACGATGACCCAACACAACTTGTGGTTGAACGATAATGGAGTCTTCAATTTCTTGCAATTTAGGAAGCTCATGTTGCACTTGCACAATGGTTCCCACCCTCTCTTTTAAGCAGGATACGTGGAATACCGGATGGATCCTTGAGTCACTAGGTAAACTGAGTTTATACGCCACGGGTCCCACCTTTTGAATGATCTCATACGGTCCATAATACCTGGAAGATAACTTCAAATTTCTTCTGAGAGATATAGACACTTGACGGTACGGCTGCAACCTTAAATAGACCCAATCACCTACCTCAAAGCTCCTTTCTACTCGGTGTATGTCATAGAATCTTTTCATACGGTTCTGCGCCACTTGTAATTGAGTCTTTAACTCCTTAAGGATTTGATCACGATCAGCAAGCTCTTTATCAACCGCCTCTACTTGTGTTGCACCAGGAACATAAGACAAAGGTGGGTGGAGGCCCATAAACGATCTCAAATGGTGTCTTTGTAGAGGTATGGATGCTTGTATTATAACAATGCTCAGCCCATGCTATCCAACGGACCCAATCAGAGGCTTATCACCGATGAAACACCGAATACATCTCAATCAGTTCGATTCACCACCTCGGTTTGGCCATCATCCGAGGGTGGTAAGTCAAGAGAAGTTGAAACCGTGCCATGTAAACGAAATAATTCCTTCCAAAAGGCACTTGTGAACACTGGATCCCGATCACAAACTATGGATTTTGGCATTCCATATAATTTAAATATATTGTCAAAAAAATTCTGTGCCACTGATGTAGAAGTATAGGGATGAGATATGGGAATAAAATGCGCAAATTTTGAAAGCCGATCAACCACTACAAATATTGTGGATTTCCCCTTGGACTTGGGCAGGCCATCTATAAAATCCATTGATAAATCTGTCCATACCTGCATGGGAATTGGAAGAGGCTGAAGAAGACCAGCTGGTGACGTGTTTTGCCATTTTTGCCGTTGACAAATGTCACATTGTTTAATGTGATCCTTAATGGTTCTTCTCATCCCAGCCCAATAAAAAACTGACCTGATACGGTGGAGGGTTTTGTGATAACCCTCATGCGTACCCGAATGGATCTCTTTAACAATGGCAACAACCAATGGTAATTCCGGTAGCAAGTATATTCTATTTTTGAAAAATAGAATTCCTTCACTGTAGCTCCAAGGGCCCATACTTCTCCTTGTTGAACCCGCTCAACCAATTTTCATAAAATAGGATTATGGTGACTTCTTCTTGAATTGGTTCCACCATCTAGGAATAGGGCTAGATATAGCAAAAAGCCCACCTCTATCATCTCCTCTAGAAAGTGCATCAAGAACTAAATTTTCACACCGATTTATATTCAATAAGGAAATCATATCCCATGAGTTTCATTAACCACCTTTGTTGGGCTAGTGTGGTGATCCTTTGCTCCCATAAATATTTAAGACTTCGCTGATCCGACCTCACAATGAATTGGCGGCCTAAAAGGTAGTGCCTCCATTTTTGTATTGCAAGCACCAGTGCCAACATCTCTTTTTCATAGGTTGATAAGAGCAGATTTTTCCCTTGGAGCGCTTGGCTATAAAATGCGATGGGTCTCTTGGCCTGCATTAATACACCACCAATGCCCACTTCTGAGGCATCGCACTCTATTATAAATGGTTGGGAGAAATCTGGTAACGCAAGCACTAGAGCTTTAGTCATCACCACCTTGAGTTGCTCGAACGCATCTTCAGCCTGAGGAGACCATGAAAAATTGTCCTTCTTAAGCATGTTCGTCAATGGGGCAGCAATCTTCTGAGTTCTGAATGAACTTAGGTAATATCCATCAAACCCAAAAATCCTCGCAATGCTTTGAGAGTTTTTGGTTTTGGCCAGTCTATTATAGCTGAGATCTTCTCAGGATCAACGGCCACTCCTTCTTGATTGATGATGTGCCCCAAATAATTTACTTCCCTTTGACCAAATCTACACTTTTCCTTTTTCACAAATAATTGGTGAGATCTCAAAATGGAAAGTGCAATTTCCACATGCTTAAGATGATCATTCCATTTTTTGCTATAAATTAAAATGTCATCAAAAAATACTAAAATGAACCTTCGGATATAATCCTTGAAAATGGAGTTCATCAATGATTAGAAAGTGGAGAGGGCGTTAGTTAAACCAAGCGGCATTACTAAAAACTCAAAGTGACCATGATGAGTTCGAAATGCCTTTTTTGGGACATCTTCTGGACGCATTCGGACTTGGTGGTAACCCGATCTCAAATCGAGTTTGGTGAAGAAGGATGCCCCATGCAGCTCGTCCAGTAACTCGTCAATAATTGGTATTGGGAACTTATCCTTTATTGTAATTTGATTAAGAGCCCGATAATCGACGCACATCCGCCATGACCCATCATGTTTCTTCACTAGTAACACCGGAGAGGAATAAGGGTCTTTGCTTGGCCGATCATTCGATTTTAGTAACTCCGCTACCTATTCTCAATCTCCGTCTTTTGATAATACGGATATCGGTAAGGTCGTACTGACACTGGTTGACTTCCATCCTTCAATGGAATTTGGTGGTCTTGAAATCTCATAGGTGGGAGCTTCATTGGTTCCTGGAATAAGTCATCATATTTCTGCAACAGGGGCTCAAGGTTTATATTAGAAGCATTTGAAAAGTTGGCAAGGAGTGGGACACTTAGTGGTTGTTGCATAGATAATGAATATATTTGTAACAACAGCCCCTCTTTTTTCTTTTTAATTTCCTTGCTCATCTCCAACCCATCCACGACCCTATCCACTGGAGTTTGTAGCCCATTCAAAAAAGCCTTTTTTCCATTCACATGAAAGGTCATTTGTAACTTTGAAAAATCCTATATGATTGGGCCCAAAGAGCTCAACCATTGGGCCCCTAACACTGCGTCACATCCTTGTAAGGGTAGTAGATAAAAGTCTATTGTAACAGGGATTCCCTGGAGTGACATAGTGACCCCCTTACACCTGCCTGGACTTGGCAACTTTTCTCCATTGGCAACAGCCACTTCAAAATTTCCTTCATGACTTGGTACTAGTCCTACTTTTTTAGCAATTCTATCATTCATAAAATTGTGAGTACTACCAGAATCGATTAAGAATATTAACCGATGATGCCCCAACTTTCCTTGCACTCGCATGGTTTGTGTATTCTTGGCACCAGATATAGCATGAATAGAAATTTCTGGTAGCTCGGCATCATTTGGAATTATGTCGAATTCGGATAGGTCCTCTTCATCATCTGACCAGCTTCCTTCAATAAGAAATAGCTCCTTGCAATGGTGGCCGGGCCCAAACTTTTCATTACAATTGAAGCATAATCCTTTGGCTCGGCATTCACTGAGTTCAGCAGGAGTGAGTCTTTTGATCGGCAAACCTATACTCGGGTTTGATGGGTTGTTGACAGGCTTCTTAAGTGGTGCTGACAGCATAGTTCGGCTTGCTTGGTTGCGAGATTCATACAACCTTGCGAGACCAATGGCTGCAGACAAGGTGGTTGGCTGGCACGCTTGAACATCAACTTTAAGATTTTCTTTCAACCCACTAGTAAAACACCCCACCTGCTGATCTGATGATAATTTCCCTACTCGTAACAACAATTTGGAAATCTGGTTTTGGTATTCTCTCACCGTCCCAGTTTGCCTTAATTTCGTTAGTTCACCAAAAAAATGTTGGTAATGGGATGGGCCATACCTTACGAAGATTTCCTTCTTAAATTCCTGCCAAGTAATAGGGGCATTATCGTTTTCATCCTTAAGGAGTTGGTACCATAATTGAGCATCACCTTCAAGGTTCCATGATGCTAACGGAACACGTTCCTCCACCGGCGTTCGATGGTATTCAAAAAACTGATCAGCACGGCAAACCCAGCTGGTAGGGTCTTCTTCACCATTGTATTTGGGAAAATCAAGCTTTACTACCTTGGAAGGTGCACCAGCCCCTGAATCTGGGCACTCCGTTGTGGGTCCTACCACCTTCACGTGGATGGTTGTAGTGAGAGCTCTCACTAGGGGTGTCAATTTGTGGCCCGACCCGACAGAACCGATCGGAACCGACCGTTTAAAGCCCGACCCGACCCGGCCCGTTTATTAAACGTGTCGGGCTTGAGCCCAGCCCGTTTATAAACGGTCGGTCTCAGTCCTGATACTTGGACTGTCGGGCACCCGACCGAGACCGACCAATTAATACCCGACCGAGACCGGTCTATTTTGCACCGGCCTGGCCCGGCCCGGTTGTAAGATACCTATTCTAACCCCATATGAAAGAGTTAAAAAGAAAAAAAACCAAAAACCCTAGTATTAACCTTCTCTTCGTTTAACATCGCCGTGCGCTGCCGCATGCCGTTCTCTGAGTCGCTTTGCGTCGCATCTCGCTCGGGGTCAGCGAGTCTTGTGCTCTGCAGTCCGCCTAGTATTACGGCCTTTCTAATCCCATTAAATGGAACTCTAGAATGCAGCCGAAACTCCAATTCACGATCCGGCTTCGCTCACCTCTCCCTCTCAAGAACGCAAAGGAACTCATCGATTCTGTCCAAACATTCATCCTTGATTGCGATGGTGAGTTCGTACTCACCTAATTCAATTAATCAAGCTGAGATTGCTCTTAAGCCATCTGGAGTTTTTGTACATATTCTTGAATTTAATCCATCAAGCTCCAATAGAGACAAGACTTGAAGATCAACTCCCATCCTTGTTGCTCTCGGTGGCTTTCAGTAGAAGGGGGGGGGGAGAAGTTGGGTTCATTTTTTAATCAAGGACGAGCACAGGTTTGTTCTTAAGCCATATGGAGTTCCCCCTTTCTGATGTTTTTTGTTCTCCTTACTACATATGGATTGTTTTATGTGGAACCTACTCTTTCTCTCTCTGATTTTCACTGTTTCTATGCATTTTTTCTGCTCAAGGTGTTTTTACTTTCTCGCAAGTAGTGGTACATCCTTGATCCTTCTTGGAGGAGCAGGTTCTCACACGTCAACGACAGAGACAAATTTGTTAGTTACTTTTCCTATTCACTCGTTTGTTTTTTCTATTCTTTAAAATTTTCTTGTAGAATTCTATTGACGCGTAGCATTGTGATCATCCGCAGTAGCTTTTTCTTGTTCTTGTTATTGATTTTAAGGTATATGAAATCCACCATCTATTGTTGACACTCATTGGCTAACGAAGGAAAATCTAAACATTCTAAACACAAGCATTTAAATCTGTCTGTCTCTCGCTCTCCATGGGAACCGGATGCCTGTCCAACGTTGATCTATTTTCTTGCTCGGTAGACCTGGGCCTAAGTTATGCTTCTAATTAGGTGGTTATGTTTGGCTTAAGTAGGCCATTCCTAGAATTCTATAATTGTAAATCGCATGATCAGTGCATATCTTTCTTTTTTCCTTGATCTAGAAATCTGTTTTGAATGGTTTCACTATGGTTTAGACTTTAGAGTTGCGGTGGTTCCGTGGTTGGATGTTTATATGACTTCTGATTTGGATGTATATGACATAGTATATCAGGTCTACCTGAATACCTGATGAATCCATTATCTGAAATTTTATTTATGCTTTTCTTTGTTCATGACAAGAATCCATGCTATGCTTTATGAGCTCCATTATTGCTTCTTCTTGATGAATTTATCACATAAATTCCATATCGTGTTTATGTTCATGAAAATAAAATCCATACATCACTTCCTAATTCACTTTTGATGGATCAATGTTTTCGGTTGATCTTCCCTTTGTTGGTTTCTCATTTGTTTGTTGTGAGTTTGAGAGTCTAATATTTGTAGATGCTATGTGGGTTAGTATCGATTTTGAATAGATATTTGGTTGAATTTTAAAATATGGTTCTCTTTTATTTTCATTTAATTCCCTCAAGGAGCATCCCCTTTGAGGAATTTAATGATGTCATCATGCACTTGTTGGGATTAATATTGAGTTACTAACCGTTTCTTTGACATTATTTGCTCCACTTGATGTGTATGAAATTTTATTTACTGATAATTCATGTAGAAAGCATGTTTCACTTATTACATAATAATTTTTTGGCATTTCGATTGTAAATATATCCATGCCTTCGATTATGATATCTATTGCCTAAATGAGTTGAAACGATGCAAGACCTTAAATTAGTGGGGATTTATTTTTTACTGAATAAATGTTAAGTCTTATTAACATGAATTTGAACAATATTGTTTTATTTTGAGGAAGATTCAATTTATATTTATTATTTTGCATTCTATTGTTGTTTTATTCAGTTGAATTGCATAATGTCAAATCAAAAAGATCAAGAAGTTCGATGTCATTAATAAAGTAACAGAGGGAATGGTTTTAGTCCGTCTAGTTCAAGAACGCATCGATCATAATATCGGGCCGCTTGTTTCATCTGCTACAGTTAGTACTTTACCAAGAAATAGGAAAAAAACTTCTATAGTTTGGAAAGAGTTTATTAATATCCCTAAAGACAAAAATCCCGATGGAAGACAGAGAGCAAAATGCAAGGCTTGTGGGAATATATATCTGGCTGACTCATATATCAATGGCACTGGTAGTTTGAGGAGACATCTTAAGTCTTGCCTCAAGCGTAAAAATAATGATGTTGCTCAAATGTTATTGGGTGGAAGTGATGGGAATGTGGCACTGAAAACTAAGAGGATTGACGCAGATGTAGTTCGAGATATGATTACCACACTTATTGTCAGACATGAGTTGCCCTTGGTATTCGTCGAGTATGAAGAGTTTAGGGCTTTGATTTCTTATCTTTACCCACAATTTAGTCCTATTAGTAGGAATACCCAAATGGCTGATATTTTGAAGTTGCATACTAGAGAAAGCAAGAGGATAAAGGATTTTTTGAGTTCCTTCAATGGTAGAATGTCATTGACTACTGATTTGTGGACTTCTGTAACCACTGACTCCTATATTTCTCTCACTTGTCATTATATTGACACGTAATGGGTACTACATAAAAATTATTGAAATTTTGCATCATGCCACCCCACACAGTGAACTAATATATGTGAAATTGTTTCAAATATGTTGTTGGATTGGGGCATAGAGAAGAAATTGTTCTCTATTACATTAGATAATGCGGTGCTAACCTTTGTTTTCTTGAGCACTGAAAAAAAGTTTGGTATTAAAGAAGGCATTGTTGTGTAGTGGTGAGTTTTTTCACAACAGATGTTGTGCTCATATATTGAACCTAATTGTGCAAGATGGTTTGAAGTGCATTGATGAATCTGTACATTTTGTTTGATCGAGTGTAGCATATGTGAAGGCATCTCAAGCAAGGAAAGTAAAGTTTCTTGAATGCTGCAAACAATTGGATATACCAAGTCAGAAAGGGTTGCATGGAGATGTTTCCACAAGGTGGAACTCGACTTATCACATGCTTGATTCTGCCATTGTCTATCAGACTGCATTTCAACAACTAGAGTTGGTGGATAAAAAATTTAAAGTGTGTCCAAGCAATGAGGATTGGAAAAAGATTGAACACTTATGTTCCTTTTTGAAGCCTTTTAATGACATTACTGAATTATTGTATGGGTTAAAGTACCCAACAACAAATTTGTATTTTCATAATGTATGGAAAAAACATTTGTCTTTGTTGAAAACGATAAATCAGGGAGAAGACTATGTGAAAAAGATGGCACAAGAAATGAAAAAGAAGTTTGATAAGTATTGGGACTCATATAGAATCATTTTAGCTATTGTTGTTGTATTTGATCCTCGTTACAAGCTAATTTTTGTTAGGTATGCTTTTGATAAGATATACAGTTTGGATTCAACAGCAATGGAAAAGTTTTAATCTTGTGAATCGACCTTAGCACGACTCTTTGAAGAGTACCGTGCATGGAGATAATCGAGGAAGAGAGGGATTTCAATCACATGCTATTGAGGACAATACATTGGAGATGTTTTAGATTGGGAGGTATAAATCATTATGTTTTTTTTGGTTGTTTAAAACATATATTTTAATTCAATATATTACATTATTCATTTTGATTATTTTGTTTTGTAGGAGCTATCTATGTATGAGAGTTCTACTACTACTGTAATACAAGATAAATCCGAATTAGATTTATATCTAGAAGAGCCAAGGATTAAAGATCCGATCAAGCATTATGATGTATTGGCCTTTTGGAAGTCACAAGGATCAAAGTATCGTGATCTTTCTCGGATGGCACGGATGTGTTGGCTATTCCGTATCAACTGTTGCTTCTGAATCAGCTTTTAGAGCTGGAGGTAGAGTTATTGACAAATACAGAAGTAAGCTATTGCCTACAAATGCTGAAGCGTTGATTTACCTTCGAGATTGGATGTTCGGAGTAGACTTTAGAGGTAATTTCAAACTATGTAAATATACATTTTCATCCGTTAAACAAATGTTGCTTCTCGCATTTTTTTGTCATAATCTTAATATCTTACATGTCCTCTTCTTCATTTTGTACACTTTTAAAGTGAACGGTTGATGATGCCATGATTTGGCTAATACTTTGGGGAATGTGTTGTCTTTGGATGTGAGTGGTGATACTAATATTACAAGAGAACCTACACAAAGATCTTCTAATGCCTCTATCGCAGCTAATGTTTAGTCTGTTAGGTGAAATTCCATGGGTAATATCATTCTTGTTCTTTGATTATGACATATTCGCTATCTTTTATCTTTACATTTACTAATGTTTATGTTTCATCTATTTTCTATTAGGTGGGATTGATGTTGAAGCACTCCAGATTGGACGAAATCAGGATAATTTTGAGTCATCTAACTAAATATTTAACTTTGGGGATGTTTGGATACGAATTTAAGATTTTTTGTGATATTTCTAAATATGTTAATTGTGGGATGTTTGGATAAGAATTTGGGACTTTTTATGATTCTAAATATTTTAATTATGAGATACTTGGACAAGGATTTAGGACTTTTTATGATTCTAAATATTTTAATTGTGGGATGCTTGGACAGGATAAGGATTTAGGATTTTTTATGATGTTTTTAAATAATTTAATTATGAGGATGTTGGATCAATGCTTTGGATTTTTTGTGATGTTTTTAAATATGTGACTTGGAAGAGAGTAGATTCCTCTAAATATGTTAATTGTGGGATGCTTGGATAAGGATTTAGGACTTTTTATGATTCTAAATATTTTAATTATGAGATGCTTGGACAAGGATTTAGGACTTTTTATGATTCTAAATATTTTAATTGTGGGATGCTTGGACAGGATAAGGATTTAGGATTTTTTATGATGTTTCTAAATAGTTTAATTATGAGGATGTTGGATCAATGAATTGGATTTTTTGTGATGTTTTTAAATATGTGACCTGGAAGAGAGTAGATTCCTCTCTATTTAAAGAAGTAATACAATTAAACTCAACAATTAAAAAAGGCCCGTTTAAAAATCGGTTACGCCCGTTTAATATTAAACATGTCCGTGGCCCGGTTAAGGCCCGACTAAAATCCGATTAAGGCTCGATTTTAATGGTCCGATTATAGCCCGAGACCGACCGATCGAATATAAAGTGTACCATGCCCTCACTAACTAAGCCCGATTAGTTAAATGGGCGGACATGGTGCAACCTTTAAAAGTCTTCAAGCCCGATTAAGCCCGACCAAAACCGGACCGGCCCGACCGATTGACACCCCTAGCTCTCACCAACTTCATGGCTCGCAGCAACATTGTCCAGCTTTGTGTTGACTGTTGCGAACATCTGTTGCATCAACTCCATTAACTCTTGGAACTTTCGATCTTGTGCGGCTGCCAGGGTCTCCATCTCTGTCTCTAATCGATCCAAGCGTTGGTCGGCCATGCCTAGCTCTGATACCAAGCTGTTATGTTCACGAGCGTGGGAACGGGTGAATCGTACGGATGAACTTAAACTTCCTCGGATAGACTCCTGAGTCAAGTAGGTAAGCTCACGGGATCGATCCTTGTTCTTGCGTCTACCTATTGTGAAAGTTGGAAAGATACACGTTCTGATTTCTTCGAGGGAAAACCAACCTATAAATCAATTCATTAATATCTCCTCCCTACATTATTGGCAATAAACCATATATAATGACTCATACAACGGTCGACTCACAACGGTTGACTACCCACTTCCTAATTGATAGCAACGATTGTTAAATAACAAAATCAGAATTGCAACTCCTAAAGACCAGGTCTTTCCTAAAGAATAAGTCTCACCACTTACGTGGACTCTTATTTCATTCTACTCCCTAACCACCCAAACTTAATTGAATAAAAATAGGAAACTACTAGTAACACGTACTACTACTCCCTAATCATCCCAACTTAATTGAATAAAAATAGGCACTCCAAGTGACACGTAACAGGATAGATGAAATGTCTATTCCAACCGAAGGTAAGCTGAAATCTTTGGTTAATGCACCACCATTATTGTTAAAGAATCTTAGCTAGCTCTCCAATTCCTTTCTCTGTCTCTTTTTTTTTTCCCTTCAATTATAAGTAATTTTTAGATTAATTTCTTCGTACTGTCTCACTCGCTAACCGGATGTGCAGGAGGTATTGTCTCATACGGTTCATAACCAGGCCTAATCCAGCCCAATATAAATGAAAGGAGATTGTTTCATGGCCTTCAAATTTGGTCCTAATTCGGCCCATGCTTTGTGGGAAATCATGTAGAACCAAATTCATCAAATTTGGCGTACAACTATACCGCCATGTACGCTTTTAGGTTTGCATTGGGCTTAGGGTTAGTGAGTCAGTCTGGTATTGGCCTAGGCGGATACGTTACATAATAACTGCCCCATTGGATTGAGGAATCCAGCCCAATGTAAATGAAAGAAGATTGTTTCATGGGCTTCAAATTTGGTCCTAATTATGTACTCTGTTTGTTTTCATGTAAGTTTTCAATTTTTTACTCATAGAAAATTTCCCAACCACTTCATGCTTTCTCTCTGTTCATACCATTACTATACAATGTATGATCTGGAATCGATGGATGCCAGTATCGATCTGGATTGGCCATATTCGATGGATGCAATACGGACTGTTTGAAGAGATGAGATAGATGAGAAGAGATGTGAAGTTCCTGTTCTTTCTTTTGCATAAGCAAATTGCTAAATCAGAACCCATCAATATCCAACAAGTTTAAAATCTTGTGGACGATCAAAAAAGGGGAAAAAAAAATTAAAATTACCCAGTTACCCATGTCTTAAGGAGGCAAAAAGACTGCACTACCCCAGCAGCATTTTCTTGCCCAAAAAGCTTCGAATCTTTCTTCACATGCAAGA
>CM040961.1:79414944-79427239 GCA_022985045.1 Macadamia tetraphylla
TATGGTACTTTAGTAGATATGATTATATAATTCTAATATTATAGCATTACATTTTACTTTTAGAGAAAAAGAATCACATTTATATGCAAGAAATCGAAATCGAACCAAGCAGGTTGAGTCAGAGTATATAGTTTCAAAATTGAATTGTTTTCAGATCGGTTTTTGTTCACTTTTTTTCATGAGATGAACTTGGTTGATAAGTTGCAGGGGTGCAATCAGACTGAGTTGGGTTTTTAAAACACAAATCCAGCCCTAGGCCATTTTGCTAAACTCAGGCCCAAACGAGCCTCAAGTTGGGCTGAGACATCACAACCTAGGTCCAGTCCTATCGGACTAAACTCAACACAGCCCAACCCTAAATGGGATGGGTTGGTCTCAACAAACCTTATAGCTCTTACTTTTGTTATTTCAGTGCTAGGCAAGGCCAATCTATTCCTGTTTTTACGATGGAATGTTAGAGCAGAGCAAAGCAATTCCGCGCTTCGCAAAAAAAGCTATTTCCAAGTTTTGAACCTATAACCAACAGGTTGTAGTACTACAACGTAACTGTTGTGCCACAGGCTTGAACCGAAACCTAGCCCTACCCTTGCTCAACCATATCTTGGGCCTGAAAATGTCAATCATGTCCCAGGCTCAGGATGGGTTTGGCTAGGCTTGGGCCCACACTAGCACACCCCAGAAAAAAATAAAAATAAAATAAAGTGATTAAATCTTGTGTATATATATATATATATATATCTGTACCCCCACTATAACTTCAAACTTTAAATGGGGAGGATGTAAGATTTTCCAATTAGGTGGGCTAGCATAGTCAAAGATTTATTTTCAAAACCGGTTTAGTGGTGTTGACTAAAGATGGAGTAAGCAGAAAGAATCCAATATTATTGGTAAATGATCTCTATGGAGATATTGGATTCTATTAGCACACCTTAATGGTATGAAATATTTATTACTATGTGTGGATCTAAGGTATTGTTTCCTTAATGGGAAGAAACCTAATTTTATTGGGGTTGGTCCCTACCTCACCCTATATATAGTTATCAACGACCCATTAAGTGATGCTAACGCCCAAAAGCAAAAGGGAAAGAGGGTAGACCAGACCAACATTGATCGTGTTGTACGAGGAGCATACAAGAAGACATTGATGAGTTCTTATTCTTCAGCCATGGATTCAGGTATGCCTAAAATGTGTTTTTTGTAGTGTTTGTTGTGCATGCTTATCAATCTTCATGAATCGTTCCGTATTTATTTTCTATCAGAGAAAACAAGAAGACACGAAGCTAAAAAGGGAGGAAGCAAAGTAGACTATAGTGGTGACGTTGGTTGTAGTAAATGCAGTGTTTGCGGTTGCGGTTGGAGTTGAGGTTAGGTGTTGTGGAGAGGAGGAAGCAACCATGGATGGTGGTGATGGGGCCTGATAAGGGTTCACTGAAGAATGCCTTAACGTTTCAAAAAAAAAAATGCCATTAATGCGGAATTTTCTCATAACTGCAACAATTACAAGCAAAGAGAGGTGTTATGCATAACAAGGTCAATTAGGGTGTTAGGCTTTAGGGGTGTAGTTGATATTTTTAAAAATAGGGTTGGTACAAGCTATTTTCCTTATATATATATATATATATATATATATATACACACAAGGTTGAGCTGGATCGGGCTCAACCCAAGACTTGAGCCCAAGCCTGACCTAGGCCTGGAAATGTCAATCCTGTCCCAGCCCAGGCCCATTCTCATGATGGGCTCGGCCTATGCCCCCACCCACCCCCTCCCCTCCCCAAAAAAAAAAAATGCCTAATCTATGCTTCTTAAAGTTCTCAATGGGGATTGGTTTCTAATAAGAGCATATGAACCATACTTTTCAGTAGTTGTTTTTACACTTGTTCCTTCCATGGTAAGTACGAGTATAGACATTTTGGGCCACTCACGTGGGGTGTTTAGTATTCTTCATTGCTTTCAGTGAAAGTTAAATGGTTCTCATTCAACCCCAGTGTGACCCGATCCATGCGGTTGTGAGGTCAGTATGGATCTGCAGGACTCGTGAGGCCGAAGGCCTGGACACCCATCATTAGAAAAAAAAGAAAAAAAGGAACGATTATGGACACAGTGGTTTTTAAGTTCTTGTGGTCTCTTGATTGATCTAGTGTTGAAATCCTTAGGAGAATATGCATTTAGGGATTATTAGGTTACATTAAGCCCTCCTTTTCATTGATTCGAATGTGTAGTTAGTGGTACTTGAGGTTGGATCAAACTTCTGAAAATTCCAAATATGTAATAGTATCACATATCAGTCAACTAGAAAGTACAAATCACAAATTATCAAGCACTAATTCCAAAATTAAAATAGGCCCTTCATACTGCTATGCTCCATGGCATATGAGACAATTTATTGCTTTTACCCATTCTTCTAACTTTTGCTCACTCAAGCCCAAGTTTCTTCCTCCTCTGCTCAAAGAAGTAGTAGACCTTTTCTGGGTCAGCAACGGACTGGGACACACTCTCCTTTTGCAAGCACCTTTTAGCCCAAGTAATAAGCTTTGGACACTCAGCTTCTACGTTGAAGTTCTCATATTTCTCCAAGCCATAAAAAACACTATAGAAGGGGATGAAGCTCAAGTCCAGATAGCCAAACTTCTCTCCCCCGAAGTAAGGTTTCTCTCCAAGCTCTCCTTCCAACAATTTCAAGTACTCCATGAACTCCTTTCCTGCCTCTTTCTTATCTTTTGCGAACAATATCCTCCCCGCAGAGTCAAATACCTACAAGACCAAGTTCTAAAATTAGATGGCTTTGTCAATCATTTTTATTTAAAAAAACAGAGGCATCAAACCTAACATGAAATGAAACTACAAAGAAATCAACTTGGTTGCAATGAGATAGAAGTTCTCAGAGAGAGAGAGAGAGAAAGAGAGAGAGAGAGTATAGAACTCTAACCTTGTTGTCCAAGAAATCAGCCCAAAACCTGGCTTGAGCTCGGAGTAAAGGATCAGAGGGCAACAAAGGAGAAGTCTCCGTCCAAACCTCATCAATGTATTGAACAATGACGAGGGATTCGTAGATGGGTTTCCCGTTATGGATCAAAACGGGGATCTTCTTATGAACAGGATTCATCTGCAGAAGCAGAGGACTCTTGTCTTGCAAGTTCTCTACCTTGAGCTCGTACTTGATTCCTTTCTCGGCCAAGGCAATTTTCACCCGGACCCCAAAAGGGCTGGGCCAGGCATTCAAGAGAGTTACCTCATCAGCCATCTTAACTATCACGAAGCTTTACAAGATTTAGCAAATCAGAGAATACACAGAGAACTGTGATTTGAGCTTAGAAGTGAGAGGAGCAGTATTTATAGGCCCTTCTTCTAAAGTTAAGAAAGCTTTTTGAAACTTGGGTGAGGGGCAACCAACATTGTAAAAACGCCATGCTGCTCGCATCGCTGACCTCACTCGATCTGGTTCTTACCGTTTTTGACCTTTTTTTTTTTTTTTTTTTTTAATGGTTGGAAGTTTTCGGTAAACTCCTGCATGTGAACGAAGGTTCTGGGTTCTTTGGGGGAAAGAATGGCCGCATCCATGGAATACGGCAGATCCGTATCGGTACTTGCACCCACCGATCCAGGATCATGCATGAATCATGGTTTTAATGCACACTATTGGAATGGGTATCGGTGATTCTTAAAACCAGTATGGTATTGAAATTGATCAGCATAGAGGATCTCCCGTATCGAAATAAAATATATATATATTTTTTTTTAAATTGAATTTTTTGATTTTTTTTTTACCCCTGATCTGGAGAAGATTAAGTTCACATACGAGATGTACGAAAATGATCCTGGTCCGTGGATATAGAGTCAATTGTCTCTCTCTTCATTTTAATAAATTCTATATCCACAAATCAGGAATGTACAAGAACATTCTCGTACGTTCACCTGATCTGCATCATTTTTTTTTTTTTTTGGGTGAAACCTGATTTATATCATTCACTATATACAATATCGATCATATATCAAGATCGGAGACTTGCCAAATCAATACAGATCACTAAATACACTTAGAACCATGGTGATTATGGACAAAGAGTATACTTGTCCAAAATACGCACAGAAATCCGCATCTCCTATCGGAGAGATTCCGGATTTACAATGAAATGTGGGGATGCGTGAACCCATTAAGCCAATGCAAGCCCAAAAGCGTAAATGGCAGTATAACTGTACGCCAAAATTGATGGATTTGGTTCTATATGGTTTCTCAGAAAGCATGGGCCGATTTAGGACCAAATTTTAAGCCCATGAAACAATCTTCTTTCATATTTATTGGGCTGAATTAGGCGTAGTTGTGAAGCGTTGGAAACAATATATGTTGCACATATATTGGCTGAATTAGGCCCAAGTCCCATCGGAACAATTCTGTTGCACTCCTTTGGACAATCTTGTCCTTCTGATTAAGCATATTGTGGCAATTAATAGAAAATCCTGATCAAAGACAATAAGGCTGCTTTGGTAATGTTCTAAAAAATATTTCTGAAGTTTTTTGTTCCATGGGAACAAAAAAACCAAATAAAGTGTTTGGTGCATTTATGGCGTGTTTGTTTTTTTTTTTTTTTTCTAACAAAAATGAAAAAAAAAATTTGAGAGAAACCAGAATTGACAAAAGGACAAAATGTAGTTCCGTCTGCTCCAATTTCATTTAAAAAAAGGAAAAAAGGAAAAAGGGCATTTTGACACAGAAATTGAAATTTCTGTTTTTTTACACAAAACATGGTTTATGGAACAGAAAATGTTACCAAACGCAGCCTAATATTTTGTACCAAATTATAAATTCTATATATTCTTCCTATTTTTTCTTAAAAAAAAAAAAAATCGAATTGCTTTTGGTTTGGAAATTGTTCAAACTAGCACTCCTTTGGACTGAACTAAATACCCCCGAACCAAACAATTTTACACCTTCGCTCTCTCTTATTATTATCATTCTTTTTCCTTTTCAATGGGATAAACTTGATTGTTAAGTAGTAGGGTGCAATCAAACTGAGTTGGGTTTTTTAAAAACCCCAATCCAATCCTAGGCCCCTTCTCAACTCAGGCCCAACCCAACCCAACCCAACCCAACCTGAGGTCAAATTGAAATATCACAACCTAGGCCTAGAACTATTAGAACTATTGGACTCAACTCAACACAGCCTACCCTCAATGGGTTGCCTCGGCCTCAATAGGGATCCGATTCGTCTATGGGGCGCGGAGGTGTGCCATATATAGTAGCTTGACACGTGGATTTTCTTCATCACGTGGTGCAGTTGTCTTAAGTCTCACACAAAAATCATAGGGAGGCGGAGGCGATACAACTTATCACTCTCCATTGAGAACCAAATCCACCCAACCCCCCCATCATATTTGGTTTTTTTTTTTTTGGATTCGGATTCTTCGTCTCTTCCCCTTTACCCAAAAAACACCCTCTACGTCTTTACCTCTGAAGCTCATCAGGGATAGGCTGGCCACCGGCAAATTCTCCCTTTAACTCGTCTCTACCTCCAATGTTTATCCCACTATCGACCTCTCCTTCGAACCCCTTTCTCCGTGCGAACTTCGTATTTGAGTTTTTTGAAATCAGATTTAGGTTTGGATGTGTCTCTGCCTCTGACGTTCATTGAGGGGTTTCCTCTCCCTGAATTTGGTGATAATAGAGTTTCATCTTTTTAATCCGAATAGCTCCCTCTGAATCCTATGGTGAGTTTTTGTTTCTAATTTTTCGTTTAAATTGAACTTAACTTAATGGAGCCCTGTGTTTCTGATTAAAGAATGATTGCAATCTTTGAATCAGATTCGTTTTTATCTTGATTCGGTTCTATATATGCTAATTTTCAAAATAGGGTTCTCTGTGAGGCATTCTGAAATTACATTTCTGTGAAATATATGCTTAGGATTCCTTTTCATTGATTCGAATGCGTAGTTAATGGTATATGAGGTTGGATCAAACTTCTGAAAATTCCAAATATGTAATAGTGTCATTTATCAATCAGCTAGGAAGTACAAAAATCACAAATTATCGACCAATAATTCCAGAAAGGAAAAAAAAAAAAAAAACATACAAAATGTCTCTTTTATTCCAGCAAAACAATTGGAGGAAAAACAAAGGAAGAGGCCCTTCATACGCTATGCTTCATGGCTTAAGAAACAATTTATAGATTTTACCCATTCTTCTATATCTTTTGCTCTACTCAATCCCAAGTTTCTTCCTCCTCTGCTCAATAAAGTCGCCGACTTTTTCTAGGTCAGCAAAGGATTTGGACACGCTCTCCTTCTGCAAACACCTTTTAGCCCAAGTAATAAGCTTTGGACACTCAGCTTCTAGGCTGAAGTTCCCAAATTTCTGTAAGTAGAAGGGGATGAAGCTGAAGTCCACGTAGCCAAAATTTTCTCCCCCGAAGTAAGGTTTCTCTCCAAGCTCTCTTTCCAACAATTTCAAGCACTCTATGTACTCCTTTCCTGCCTCTTTGTCATCCTTTGTGAACAATATCCTTTTCACACAGTCAAAAACCTACAAGACCAAGTTATAAAATTAGATGGCTTTGTCAATCATTCTCATTCAAAAAGACAAAGGCATCAAACTTAACATGAAATGCAACTACAGAGAAATCAACTTGGTTGCAAAAATGAAAAGGGCATCAGTCACTTTATTTCACTCTCCCAAGTTTGTAAAGAGACCTTTAGAGAGAGAGAGAGAGAGAGAGCTCTAACCTTCTTGTCGACGAAATCAGCCCAAAACCTGGCTTGAGCTCGGAGGTGAGGATCAGAGGGCAACAAGGGAGAAGTCTCCTTCCAAACCTCATCAATGTATTGAACAATGATGAGTGATTCGCAGATGGATTTCCCGTTATGGATCAAAACAGGGATCTTCTTATGAACAGGGTTCATCTGCAGAAGCAGAGGACTCTTGTCTTGCAAGTTCTCTTCCTTTAGCTCGTAATTGATTCCTTTCTCGGCCAATGCGATTCTCACCCGGATCCCAAAAGGGCTGGTCCAGGCATTCAAGAGAGTTACCTCATCAGCCATCTCTTTAACTATCACGTAAGCTTTACAAGATATAGCAAATCAGAGAATACACAAAGAACTGTGATTTGATCTGAGAAGTGAAGATAGCAGTATTTTTAGGCCCTTCTTCTAAAAGTTCAGGAGGCTTTTTGAAACTTGGGAGAGGGGCAACCAATGTTGTACAAACCGCAATGGTGCTCTCATCACTGACTTCTTATTCGGTTTTGACTTTTGATCCATTTTGGATGGGTTTGGTTACTTTGTCAATCGGACCCAAAGATTTAACAAATCCGAAAGAATTAAGAGCTGAGAATTCGGGCCAACATTAGACAAAGGCCGACCCGGTGTTGGTCTTTGTCGCTGCAGGCCTGCAGCCCTCTGGACTTTAATTTCAAGGTTAGAATTTCAAGGTCAACTCCCGTATGTGAACGAAGATTTTAGGCTTTTTGGGCCAGAAAAGCTGTAGGGCAGCGCAGTCCTTTTTGATCATCTGTAAGGTTTTAAATCTTATTAGATTGGACGGTGCTGATTTTCCCATTTGCTTATCCAAAAAGGAAAAAACAAGAAGATTTTCACATCTTCTATCTCTCTCGTCTCTTCAAACTGATCGCATCCATCCAATACGGCTGATCCGGATCAGTTAATGCATCCACCGATCCCAAGTCATGCATGGTATGATAATGCTATGGACAAAAAATATGTTTGTAAAAGACTAATAGGCTCAAAATAAAAATATGTTTGTAAAAGACTAATAGGGTCAAAATACGCTGAGAAGTCGGTATCTTTTGATTTATTTGATTATGATTAATTCCATACTTTAAATATACCAGGGAACATTTCATATGCTCTGCTCAAACTAAGCACTTTCCAACTAAATGAGAAAACAAAAGACCAATGGTAGCACCAATTTCAAGTAATTTGGTGGATTGACAGAGCCTTAGTTCTTTGAGTCCAATGGTGTAGTTGCTATGGTTTTTTTTTTTATCCAGGTATCCGAGCCAGTTTATGCGTACCTTGACTAATCCCTGGAGAGACTAGCGCAACAATCCACTGCCACGGTATAGTTTGCTATGTAACGTTACCCGTCTAGGCCAATAACTGACTAACCCACAAACCTAAGGTTAAAACATCCTTCGGAGTGAGGGCGACAGTGCAATGAACATCGAAGGTCCTCTCGGCCATCCGATGCTCACTGCACCACTGCACTCACTGGAGAGGATGTTTTTGCTCGGAAAAGGGATTTTAAGAACCCAAAATCTAACCTCTGTTGTTGCATCTTCTTCTTCCTTTTTCTGGTCTTCATCCCTGATCTTGGGCCTCTTGAATTTTTCATCTCTCGTCTGCAAGAAATCTGGAATGAACCACGAAAGATTTTTTACTACCTCTAATATGAGTATATTTTCTGAGATTTACCATTGCAGTAGCCCAATGAGGCCTTGGGATTTGGGAGTTGACATTTTCTTTAAGCCTCAAATGCTTCATAAACAAAAGCTTGCTCTTGCAAAACAACTTAGGCACCGTTTGATAATATTTCTATTGTTTCTGTATCTAGAAACAGCAGAAACGGCTTTTCACGTTTCCGGAAACATAAACGGATTTTTTTTATGTTTGATAAACCTGTTTCTCAAGATTTTTTTTGTAGACATAATGCAGCTAAAATTCCCAATGGTATCATCAGATGCCCAAAAGGGAGAGAGGGTTTGGTTGCCTCTTTTTAGGTTTAAATAGTTGAGAGATTTATCGGGCACAACACTTTTTTCTCTCAAATTCGTTTATAGAAATGATGAAACAAGTTCGACTTATTTCGTTAAATTCATTTCTAGAATTGTAAATAGACATAAATTTTGATTTATGTATCTAGAAACGGGTGAAACAGAATAACTTTATCAAACGCTTTTTACGTTGTTTTTCCGTTTTTGAGAATAAGAAAACGTAGAAACAAAACGTTGTCAAATGGTACCTTAATCTTCAACCTCATCAAATAGAAGTCTGGTCCAAAACAGAAGGGCCAATATCTATTTCTATTCATTATTTGATACTTTTAAATGTTGTTTTACTTTCTTTAGGTTTTCTTCTACAAAAATAAAACTGGGAAACACAGGATGAAGCTGAAGCATGAGTATCTCAACATGTACTGTTTTGGTGCATCAACCAAAGATTTCAGCTTGCCTTTGGAATGGATGTCTCATCTATCTACGTGGTAAAAATATTTAGAAAACTAGGTTTTGATTTGGATTAATCCCCCAAGTTGGTTGATGGTAGATGTAGGTCAAGGCAACTGACCCACTCTAAATCTTGTGTCATTTTTGTTGTTTGTATCATTGTTTTCTTCGACCCTTTTATTAATTGAGTGTTAAATGAAAAAGTACGAAAGATGGAAAACATCGTCAGAATCCAAAACATACCCTCTTGGGTTGTTATATATACGATCAAACTTAAGGCACTCTAATAACTATCAAAGATGGAAGAAAAACAACACCTGACTCAGTCATAGCTCAGTCTTAAGTGTTATTAATGGGTTAACTATCTTTGACTAATCCTTATGGTTCTTCATTGAACTAGTTCTTTTGGTTCAGACCAAGCCCATGCTTGGGTGTCTCTTGATTCACTAAAAAATCGCAGGAATCTTAGGCTACTTGAAGAGTCGTAAATTTATTTCTTTAAAATCTAGTTAATAGTATTGGATAAGGATTCATTCCTTAGAGCCTGTTAGTGGGCTTTAATTATATTTACAAAAAAAAGTGGGCTTTAGTTATTGAAGTGAGAGATATTAGAGAATAGGTTACGAGAAATACAAATTAAAGTACCAAAACCTATGTCTAATGGAGTCTTTTTCTTGCCAACGGGGTTGGTTAGCCTAGTGGAAAGAAGTTCTTATCTCATCATTTGGTTATGGGTTTGGGTCGGCATGCTCTACTAATCGTTCGTTGGTCTTACGAAAGCGCTAGTTGTCATATGGGGGTTTCTACCTGGGGCTATGACCGCAACCATGGAACACCCTCTTTTTGTTAGAAAAAAAAAAAACTTTTTCTTTATGATACTTTAGTTTTTTCAGCTTGGGTTTTAATAAAGCTTTCGAGTTGTACCATAAGACTTCTTACTTCCATTTCCTTTCGTATATGTATCCAAGTACTCGTTTTTAATGCCAATATGTATGTGGGATTTGATTAGATTTTTTACATTCCAATACATGTTAGTAATCCCAAACTTATCATCATGCACTCAAGGTTGTTTCATCACAAAAAAAACATGAGGCGTGGACCTAATGGTCAACCAGGTGAATCTTGGGTGAATGTGACATTTGTGGGTAACCTAAGCCACCCCTTTGATTGATTCGAATTAAACATCTAAAATTTTTGCTATAGAAGGTTTGATCAAACATCTAAAAATTCCAAATAAGCATTACATTATGCAACCTCTTGAACAGTAGTGGTTTTTCATCAATCAAGCTCTTGGGTATAAAATTAAAACATAAAATTATCACCGATCAATAGAAAGTACAAATAACAAATTATCAAGCACTAAATTTCTCATTGTACTTCCACCAAAAAAAAAAAAAAGCTATCATTCTACCCTATCGAAAAAGAAAAATACAATCTGTTTCCTTTATTCCAGCAAAACATTCAGAGGAAAAACAAAGGGATAGGCCCTTCATACAATATGCTCTACGGCATATGAGACTATAATTTAATTTTGTACCCATTCTTCTATCTTTTGCTTTACTCAATCCCCTGTTTCTTCCTCAAACACTAATTCCAAAAGAAAACTAGGCCCTTCATACTGCTATGCTCCATGGCATATGAGACAATTTATTGCTTTTACCCATTCTTCTAACTTTTGCTCTACTCAAGCCCAAGTTTCTTCTTCCTCTGCTCAAAGAAGTGGTAGACCTTTTCTGGGTCAGCAACGGACTCGGACACACTCTCCTTTTGCAAGCACCTTTTAGCCCAAGCTATAAGCTTTGGACACTCAGATTCTATGCTGATGTTCCCAAATGTCTCAAAGCTATAAAAAAAACCGTAGAAGGGGATGAAGCTCAAGTCCACATAGCCAAACTTCTCTCCCCCAAAGTAAGGTTTTTCTCCAAGCTCTCCTTCCAACAATTTCAAGCACTCTATCAACTCCTT
The DNA here is from genome assembly GCA_022985045.1 of Macadamia tetraphylla. Taxonomy (NCBI): domain Eukaryota; kingdom Viridiplantae; phylum Streptophyta; class Magnoliopsida; order Proteales; family Proteaceae; genus Macadamia; species Macadamia tetraphylla. Next base: position 79,426,083 of record CM040961.1, read on the forward strand.
TCCTGCCTCTTTCTCATCTTTTGTCAATAATATCTTCCTCATACAGTCTAATACCTACAAAACCAAGTTTTAAAATTAGATGGCTTTGTTAGTCATTCTCATTCAAAAAAGCAAAGGGATCAAACTTAACATGAAATGAAGCTACAGAGAAATCAACTTGGTTGCAAAAATAAAAAGGGCATCAGTAACTTTATTTCACTCTCCCAAGGCCCAGTTTGTACAGAGAGCTTTAGATTGGGGTGGGTATGAACTATGAGGGAAAGTGGTGAGAATGAGATGGAATTTCTCACAGAGAGAGAGAGAGAGAGAGAGTATAGAACTCTAACCTTGTTGTCCAAGAAATCAGCCCAAAACCTGCCTTGAGCTCGGAGGTGAGGATCAGAGGGCAATAAAGGAGAAGTCTCCTTCCAAACCTCATCAATGTATTGAACAATGACAAGGGATTCGCAGATGGGTTTCCCGTTATGGATCAAAACGGGGATCTTCTTATGAACAGGGTTCATCTTCAGAAGCAGAGGACTCTTGTCTTGCAAGTTCTCTTCCTTGTGCTCGTACTTGATTCCTTTCTCGGCCAAGGCGATTCTCACCCGGATCCCAAAAGGGCTGGGCCAGGCATTCAAGAGAGTTACCTCATCCGCCATCTCTTAACTATCACGTTCGCCTTACAAGATTTAGCAAATCAGAGAATACAAAGAGAACTGTGATTTGAGCTGAGAAGTGAGAATAGCAGTATTTATAGGCCCTTCTCTTAACGTTTAAAAGCCTTTTTTATTAGTAAATAGTTTAAAAAGCTCGTTGAAACTTGGGTGGGGGGGCAACCACCTCGTTGTACAGACCGTCATGGTGCTCTCATCAGTGACCTCACTCTAGTTCATATCCGGTTTTTATTTTTGATCCATTTTGGATGGGTTCGGTTACTTTGTCAATCGGATCCAAACATTTAACAAAACCGAAAGGCAAGAATTAAAAGCTGAGAACCGGGTCCAACATTATCTAAAAACCGACCCGGTGTTGTTCTTCGTCGCCTGCAGCCTTTCTGGACTTTTTTTTTTTTTTTTGGTTGAATGCCCTTCTGAACTTCTATTGCAAGGTTGGAAGTTCAAGGTCAACTCTTGCATGTGAAGAAAGATTCTAAGCTTTTTGGGCACGAAAATGCT